>JALIZH010012681.1:0-14508 GCA_030522465.1 Rhipicephalus appendiculatus | reverse complement strand
GCAAAATTATTGAAAAATTATGTTTGACATGTATTAACAGGTACCTCAACAAATTTCAGTCGTTAAAGCCTTGTCAATTCGGTTTCCGTGAACGTAGTTCTACGAATTTAGCAGTACTCTCATTAACCGATTTTTTAAAGTCTTCCATAGATAACGGTAATTTCGCTGGGTCGGTATTTCTTGATTTCACAAAAGCCTTTGACGCCATTAGTCATACGATTTTATTTACCAGATTACAATCGTTGGGTATCACTGATCCATCCTTAACCTTTATAAAAGATTACCTACTTGATCGCGAACAATCAGTCTGCATTGGGGGCGTTCATCCTAACGTTAAAATCATTAATCAAGGGGTACCACAGGGGTTCCATTCTGGGGCCCTTACTGTTTTGCATTTACATCAATGATTTACCTAACTGCCTTAATGATACTAAAGAAAAGAAGTGTGAAGTTAAGGGCTCGTTTGCTTTTGTTAAACACATTATTAATGAGAACTAACAGACAATGATGCCAAGGAAAGTATAGGGGACGTTAGTAGAAGTAATTGTAATGTAAATGTGAAGAAAGAATAGTGGACGAAAAGATAACTTGCCACCGGCAGGATCCGAACCTTCGACCTTCGAATAACGCGTCCGATGCTCTACCACTGAGCTACGGTGGCGGTCATCCCTCCGTCCACTTTATACACGATTTTATTTTCGACTCATGGGCGCCGCCATCTTGGACTGATAAGCGATTGTTTGGCCAGTTGTCTATGTCGTAATAAGAAACGATCATGGTCATGAAACGTTGAATGTACCAGCCCAAGCATTTCTCGGCATAAAATTAGACCCTTATTTGAAGTTTACTAATCACATTGTTTTCGTTAAACAAAAAACTGCCTTCGGTATAAGAGCTCTCATTAAATCTCGACCATTTTTTAACACGAAAGTGTTTTATGCTGGGGTCCACCAAGATTTGAGTGACGTATTTCCGTCACGGAAATGACGGCGAAAAAATACGCATGATCAGAAGACAAAGCAAAAAGTTCCGTCAACTGGAGTCAAACCTACGATCTCTAGATCCGCGAAGAGAGTTGCCGGGCACGCTATCCACTGCGCCGCGGTCACATTCTCTGTACGCTTCAAAAACAAGCCTTTTATATTTACCACTCTCCTCTCACAGCGTCCTTGCTAAAGTGAAGTAATGCATTATGACCGCGAAATGCACGATTAGTTCCTTCAAAGCGTTGTTTCTACGCGTCCGTCCCATTCGGCGCGTTTCGAAAAGGAAAAGTGCGATTTCGTCGACACATTAACACACTGCCAGGTGGCGACCTTACCCCTAGCATCGTCCTCACTCGTAGCATCCGTCCATATCAAAAATAGCTCTGCAACGCGCGAGTATTCCGCGGTCGTAGCTCGCCCCGCGAAAAATCGCAGCCGGCCAGCGGGGAAGACACGACGCGCGTTGCGTTTCCCTCTGGTCGGGCAGCGTTGTCCAATAGACAGGTTTAGTTGAGCGTCCACAACGACTCTGCAGACGCAGTCTGCCATTGGAAATGGATGGCAGGGTGCGTTCGCAGAGCTGCTACCGACGCCCATCTAAATCTGTCTAATAACTCAAATATGCCGCGAGTAGGCGACCTTAGCCCAAGTACGGAGTCCAATTAGTGACGCTCGTCTGGCTGTCACACCGCTTTCACTGATTCTGCTCTCACCGTACAGCAACCACAAGCATCTATGACCACAAAGGTTTGTTTAATCATTGATCATGGACGTTAATCGTCGGGATACAGATGTACCAACAAGCGTCAACGTGGATGCATTCATGTTAAACGGTGCTTTGACTGTCGAACACCAACATACATTGTATAGGCTCTTATATAAACGGCGCTATAACTGTCAAACACCAATAGACATTGTGCAAGCTCTCTTATATCAATGTACAGTAAGCATTCAACTACTTCTGTAAGGGACACGTTTCCCTTTCGTGTTATATCGGATTCCTGTGATGGAGAGATCAACCATGATTTTTTTTTTCACGTGACGCCTTATTGTCTTTTTACTTTGCCTTCATACATTGTCACATCACCTATGGCATATGTCTTGGGGAAATACATATAACACTCATTTTTCGTCCATTCAGCAAATCCAGAATCAGGGCCATTCACATCATTACCAAAAGTTCTTTTTATTCTAATGCTACTCCTCTCCTTCAGGGTAACTTCATTTTTACTGTGTCTGGCTTGTTTAATTTTCGTTTAATTATAACGTTATTTAAACAACTTAACAAACAGCTGATGTCTGAAATAATTAAGTCTAGATTACTCACAAACTCCAATAGCACTAGGTTTGCTCATAATCACAACATCCTTTTACTTAAATGTTACACCAACTATGGCAAAATGACATCCTCCTTCGCGGCGATTAAATTATCCCATAACCTGCCATACACACTAAAATCATCATCATCGTTGCGTATATTCAAGCATTTACTTAAAAATTTCATATTGTATAACTAGCTTGGCAACAATAATTATTTCATATGGAAAAATGTGTACATAAATCGAAAGTGCTGGTAATTTAGATTTATATTGCATGGCTTGCCTATTTACATCTATAACTAATTCTTATGTACTCATTGTATAGCGTTGATGGTGTTTTTTTTAACGTGATATCGTTAAAGAGCTCGTCTCGCAGGAATTCCGGCGTCGGCGTCGGTATCGGCGTCGGCATCAGCGTCGTTGGCTGTGAGCGAAAAATCATCATCTTGTCCGTGACCGAAAAATTGCGAAAGATGCAAATGAAATAAATAATAAAAAAGCCACAGTTTCGCCGCAAGGGCGAAGCAATGAATGCGATAGCAACAACTTGGGATTTCACGCGAAGAACGCCAAGTAGATCGAAATTTGGAGCGCGCTGTTCAAGCGCAAAAGACGCACGAAAAGAACAAACACGGGACGAGCGCGAACTAACAACGTTCACAGCTCGACACTTAACGATCTGCTCAAATACAAAGGGCGCACGAAACATACGCACAGGTATACAAAGGACGAGCGCCACCAAGTATCACAGTTGTTACTTCACTGTGTTTGAACCAAGGAGGATTTAAAAAAATTGGTTTGAACAGCGCTTCTTTCTCGAACGGGTCCTCTGCAGCGAGCGAAGTGACCTTTGTGCGCTCTGTAACCTAAACGCAATCTCTCCGGCGAAAGTACACGACGTAAAACCGCGCCCATCCCCATCCCAAGTTAAGCGCGCGCGCACGGGTACACGGGCACGGGCGACTACGCCGCGAGGGCAAAGGGCAGCTTGCAACGAGTGGCACCCAGCGCGCACTTCGCACCATCTCGCTGGTTTGCTGGTAAGGCAGAGAACACGCTGATATTCCCCCGAGATCGGCGTACCGCCAGCGGCGAATGGTGTTTATAAACAGCTCGCCGTTAGCATGCAGAAGGACGTTCGCTTCTGTGGCATAGCGGTGAGCGCTGCGCGCTGCACAGCGAGAGGTCGCCCGTTCGATTCCGCGCGTCGCAAAATGTTTTTCTGAATTATTTGTCTTCGTGGCTTTTATACCATACATATACAGGGCATGACGGCAAAGGCGACGGCGACGCCAACGCCGACGCCGACGGCGAAAAGCAGCCGAGAGTGTCCATATAATTGCTATCGCAATAAAATTTGCCTTGTTCACGATGCGCATGCGCGAGAAGTAGTCGAGCGCCAAGTTTAGATATATATTTTCTGTTCAAGCAATAAAGCTTTCAGTTGTGAGTAAGCGCTTGTGTTGTTCACTTTCTTGTCTTTGTCTTTTTTTGCGCTACTATTACGCCAGTATGAATCAGTACCAACTAGCTCGCCTTTCCATTTTGCTTCACTCGACAACATTTCACGCGCATAATTGCTCATTGTTTAAAGCATGCTACCCATTACATAGTATGCACTAAGTGGTTAAGTACGCACTAGGGACAGGATATCGCTGTCGCGTTCAAATCTTAAAGGCGAAGCTTAAAGGTGCCCCAATTTTTTGGTTAAGACAACTACGCTTGTTTGGAATGTGGCACGCCGCAGCAGTACGTGATACGGTAATCACGATTCTCATGAACGTCATGAGCGCTTAATTATTGTATAGGTAAATGCAGATAATTGTGATGGCGAACCAACATGGCAGCGCCCATGCAGATGAACTCGCGCTTGCTTCTTGCCCACTCTCCTGAACAGCAATAAATAAACGGTAGAATTGGCTACCGCTTTCTGTCATCTCACGCTGAGGAAAAAGTATCAGGTATGTTTTGTCCTTATTGTTGATATCAGCTGTTCAGCTACACCTGCTAAGCCTTGTCCCCAAGAATTTGGGAATGAATCTTCGAGACAGTACAAAATAGACAGGATCGAATACATTGCTGTCGAAGCGTCGCGACGCAAATATTACGCAAACGCAAGCGCCGGTGTTTTAGATCTTACGGGCCATACATCATGACAGCGGATTCTTAATTTAGAGGTGCAAGGAACCAGCTTCGAGTGGGTGCCACCATGTGTTTTTCTTTTAAATGAGAAGCATTTCTTAGCGAACTTCGGCGACTTTGAGCGTATCTAGCTATCTATCTATCTAGCCGCCTACGACTTTGTGCTCTCCTGGCCGTATCGTTAATGGGATTTATACCAAATTAGGTATAGCATAACATGACCGCATGACGAACATAAATGGCTGGTCATATCATGAAAATCATGACTAACTTGTCATGAAAAGTATAATTTACATGCCACGCTCATGGCGCGCTCGCGGCCGTTTCGTTAGCTTCATATACACCAAATTTGGGATTGAGTGACGTGACTGTATGACGAACATAAATGACAGGTGGTAATATGCAAATAATGACGTGCATGTCATGAACAACATGATTTACATGCCAGGCTCATGGCGCGCTCGTGGCCGTTTCGTTAGCTTGATATACACCTAAATTTGGGATTGAGTGACATGACTGTATGACGAACATAAATGACCAGGGGTAATATGGAAATCATGACTTGTCATGTGCGACATGACTTGCATGCCACGCTCATGGCGCGCTCGCGACCATTTCGTTAGCTTGATATACACCAAACTTGGTATTGAGTTACGTGACTGTATGACGGACATAAATGACAAATGGTAATATGGTAATCATGACCCAGCGAACCACAAATATTGCTTAGACATCTATGATACGTTTCTCATGGACATTGTCAACATCTCTTAGATATCCATAGAAATCCAAATTACGAATATTAGATGTACCCGCAACTATAAAATGCTCCGCCGTGTTTGGTTGCAGGTACGTCGCACATGGACACTGCGTGGACATATAATAGTCATATATAGACATTGGTCATTTAGTTAATGAAAACCTTTTTCTATGCACTTCACAGACTTGCTGCATGTAGTTGGCGTGTTAGGCCTGCGGTCCCACTGTGGTCTAGCTCATTGCCGCTGTGCTATGCTTTATAGAAACCACCACAGGCGTGAGGCTGGCCTGATTGCTGTCGTCATAATATTATGACACCAATCAGGTCAGCTTCACACCTTTGATGCTTTCTATAAAATATAGCACAGCGGCAGCGAGCAAGACCAGTGGGACCGCAGGTCTACCACACCAACTACATGCAGCAAGTCTGAGAAGTGCATGGAAAAAAGTTTTCATTCACAAAATTAAAGCAATGTTTGGAATGGGGGCCCTAAAAAGTAGGGCATTATCATCAAGCACACGCTGCCATCACCCTGCATGCTTACGCAGAGTCCTTAAGACCTGCAAGATTTACTGCAGCAGACAGCACATCGTTTTCAAAGACATTTATTGAACATAATATTTAATCAGTCTTTGAACGTTAGGGTAATGTAACTGAAGTTAATGTGAATAAAAAATTACTGAACAGATGTCTTCAACGAAGTTCCCCTGGAAGGCTTCAACCTGCAGCATGGCTACTCATCACGGCCACTTGCCCCTGAGAATACAATAAACAAGAGAGTCAGTATAAGCTACACAGAAAAAGCCAAAATAAATACTATAAGACTTTCCGAGCATGAATGTACTCGCGGTACTATAACTCAAGTTTACTATGAGAAAAAAATGCTTGCCTTGGATTATAATACTCCACTCCTCAACATAGCAGAAGAAATCGAGAAAGAGGATGACGCATACCTCAGAAACACAGAAAATGCATATGACTAATGCATACGTCAGAAATAACAACATTACTAATTTCAGCATACCTAAGTATGGCCATTCCCAGAAGCTAAAAAGCACTGTGGAAAGGGAATCACCAGATAAAATACAAAAAGCAGGAATGTTTAGTCTTATGTCTAAAAGAAGAAAGTGCATTTATAATGTTTCAGCATACTGAGTTAGCAAAAAAAAAACATTTAGCCATGGGTCAATAAAGATTTTACTTGTATTAGTAATTACTCTGTCAATTCCTTGGGCCTTGAGAGTATCAATAAATACATAAACTACTCACTAATTTGTGCTTTGCTGTAAATTTTAGTTTCGAAACATCACACTACAAAAAGTGATGATTTCATACCAAAGTGCAGCAGACAAATGGGCTCATCCAGCTACACTGGACACAAATCGGTTTCCAGTCTATGCCTAATTGTCTGCCATATTGTGTCAAAGTTATGGGATACCAATTAACTTGCTGAGAATTGCTCAGAGGCAACTTAACACTCAAGTATCATGTGAAACATAACTCTAGACTCTAATAACAGTAGACTCTAATTAAACGGAACCTGAAGGGACTAGGAAAATATGTTCCACCTGAGAGATGTACAAGGATGCAGAATACAAGTACGTAAACAACCTTGTCAGAAGCGCTTGTTCCATTTAAGCAGCAGTTTCGTTTGAGAGATTTCCGTGTACTGAGAGTCTACTGTATTAAAGGAACCAACAACCGTTCTGTACATGTCACAAGATTCTAGAGGAAATGGAAATACAACGAATTTTTCTGGATATTTTGATTATGTTGCTTATGATTTAGGTAGGAACTATAACTTCAAACTGCTACAGAAGTTTAAGAAAAGCATGTCACAGCTTCCGCAAAGAAGGTTTAGTACTGTGTGACAGAGCTAGAAGTGAGATCACTATGTAATCTCTTGTCATTTAGTACGCCATACTTCTTTAAAGCTGCGGTCTTTATGCTATATAGCCACCTGCACTTCATTTATTCCATAAGCATCATGAGGTATATATATATATAGTCAGAGAAGCAAAGCTGCCGTCACAGCAACGAGTGGAACAGCACACATGTTGCAAACTTTGGTGCCCCCCATTGCATGGACAAGCACTTGAGCGCTTCAGTAAGTTGGTTTTTCTGGACGAGTTTGCATGGCCTCTCTGCGAAATACCAAAGGCCATCTACTAATTTTACTGTAAATGGGTGCTAGCACTGGATGAGCAGCACTAGTGGCGTATGCTACCACCTCTCGCAAATGCTGGCATATGATAGTCATCACGGTCATATACCACAGTTGCCAGCATGTTTTCCAAGCACGACTTCGTCCTCACTGCAGGAAGAACAAATTCTCATGAATGTTCCATGGTGCTTCCCATTTACAGTACACAGTATGATTGGATACTCTGACCAATCGGCGTTGATCGCAACAGAAAAAAACTTGGCACTGCAGAAACCAGCTGTCAGTCCCTTTAAGTTTATTAAACTTAAACCTTTATTACCTTTTGTTGTAATTCTGTGCCTTGCCGGGGCATGACGCAGCCATTCTTGAATGCTGCCTCCATGGCAAATTCATTCGCAGCATGAACATTCTGTGTGGCACCATTAAGAAAGTAAAAGCAGTAATTAACACAACAGGTGTCACGAAATTAACCAGTCAATCAAGTTCGTAGCCTGGTTTTCTTTGCACAGACAACACACAAAGGCAGATACAGGATTTTGTCCAGGGGGGGGGGAGGGTCAGCTTATGAGAAGCCAGATACTTAAAGCTCTAAATCTGTAATAAATTTGGAAACGTGAGTGACTAATTATATTCCCCATCTGTGATTATATTCCCAATCTTCTTTCTTTACCAATGTCAGCTGTACTTATGTGTATGTTCCATATGATGCATCTATTATTATTATTGGTAAGTTTATTGAATGGTATGAAATATGTAGTTGTGTCTGTGCTGCCTTGAACCCTTGTGATAGCGGCTGTGGGCTCGTCATGTTGAAAGACACCTTTTTTCGCCTCTCCTCTGTCTGTTTTTGAAATAGATGAAACAAAGTTGACCGACTGATTGATAATATGGGATGGCAACACCCATACTCAGCTTTCAAGAATTAAGGGGGGGAAGGGGTCAGAGTCAGGACATCTGAACTTCCCCTCCGTATTTGTTAGTAGGGTTGTTCGTTTTCGGGTTTTATATTTTTTCAAATTCGGGGGTAAAAATCGGGCGGTATTTTTCAAACTGATATTCGGGGAAAAATCGGTTTTTTTGCGAAACCATTCCTTACTTCGGGTTTTTTCGGGTTAAATATACGGTTGTACTTATCAGAACTTACACTGAGCTTATCAAAACGTATCACGGGCTTTTTTAAGTATAACACGTTAAATTTGGTGTTTCAAGCTGGTAATTGGGACAGACACCAGAGTATTATAGCAAATACTGTATACAGTATACTACCCGAAATTTTGTGTTTGTTTGAAAATGAATCAGTGGTGTTTGAAAATGAATGAATCAGTAAACATTGACTCTTAGAAATTCTACATTTTATTGTCGAAAATCTGGTCATCGATTTTTTACACGTCCTTGTTGACATACATTATCATCTGCATGCGCAACATGTCAGTCTCCATTCGAGATCTGTCCGGTCGTTGAACATATCTCAGCTGGGAGAAAGTTCTCTCCACATCACAGCTACCATTAGCTAGGCACAACAATGTCAGTGCAGCTTTTGCAAGCCTTGGGTAGCGAGAAGTAGAGTCATGCCAATACTCGATTAGTTCGACAGCTGGGTTTGTGGGGCTCGCTTCCAGCAAATACTGGTTGAACTCGTCATTAAGGGAATCTACATTGTCGGTTACGGACATGAACAGAGGTCGGTAGTCCTCAAATGACTGCCCCAGCAGACGCTTCTGAAACGGATCAAGGACGGCTCCCAACTTCCACAAAGTTAGCTGGTTTTCCTCTTTTTCTGAGACGTTCCGTCCAAGAGTGCAGCGCCATTTTGTGGCGAGTTTCGTGCAGAACTCTTCAGAACATGTTTTTACTAAATTAGCGCTGCGCTTGGGTAACATAGACAAAACAGCTTTGGCCTGATCGCTTTTACCGATCATCGCCGAAAGCTCCCCGACAATCTGCTGCAGCTTCACGTTTACCAGGTGATCAAAGCTGGGCATCAAAAGCTTCCCCACTTTCAAGCGTTTTCTGGGCTTCCAAAAGTGGGCCGAGTACATCTCTCATCAAGATTGCCTTCGCGTGCCACCTTGTGCACATAAGGTATCACCGCCACTGATTGCTGCGGGGGTGTCGCCGACTGAACAGCTGTAGAGCACTTGTTCTTAAAGCCAGATACGAGGCTTTCTGCGATGCTTGTCAAAAGCGTTTTTGGGAAGCCAGCAAGCTTCAGACGTGCGACTTGAGAAGAAAAGCTCGCTTCAACCTGGTGGTCACAGGACCTCTCAGGGAGGTTTACAGGGAGGTTTATTCGGGGAGAAATCGGGTTTAACCCGATTCTCCTGAAACTTGTTCGGGGTGCAAGAATCGGGTAAAATCGGGTTTTACCCGAAAACGAACAACCCTATTCATTAGTAATAACACCATATGGAGTGTGGGAATGTTATCCGATCGTTGCAGGTTCGGTCTCTGCCGACGGCAAGTTGTCTTTTCATCCACTTTACTTTTTTCCCCGTTTATATTGTGATTACTACAATATAGTTAAAACAGTAGGACTAACATCCCTTATACTTTCCTTGGCTTCATTATCTCTTGGTTTCCATTACGGTTGTGTCCAACAAAGAAACGAGTCTTTGAAAAAATTCCCTTCTTTCGTTCATTAATACCAAGGGTCTCGATCCGGCAGACTGCATGGATTCAGGTAATATGCGAAGAATTACTGGCCAGCTGTCCGCTCGTTAAGAGATCACATGCTACGGGACACCAGCTCACAAAAAGAGTGTTCCACACTCGCCGCCATGGCTATGAGTGACGCTAACAATCCCAGGTTTGCATGACATAAAAACACCTGATAAAGAAGACAGGAGAATGACTGCCACC
Organism: Rhipicephalus appendiculatus; assembly: GCA_030522465.1. Lineage (NCBI taxonomy): Eukaryota > Metazoa > Arthropoda > Arachnida > Ixodida > Ixodidae > Rhipicephalus > Rhipicephalus appendiculatus. Next base: position 4,278 of record JALIZH010012681.1, on the reverse strand, counting down.
GTAGCTCCATTGTTAGAGCATCGGGCGCGTTATTCGAAAGTTGCAGGTTCGGCCCTGCCGGTGGCAAGTTGTCTTTTTCGTCCACTTATTCACATTTATATCGTAACTGCTACAATACAGTTAAAACAGCACAATTAATGTCCCCAATACTATTGTTGGCTTCATTATTTGTTGGTCCTCATTAAGGTTGCATCAAATGGAGGTTTTTCTGGATTGTAGAGGTATAAAACTACATGAAAACAGCGGGGCAATTAAAGATGTCTTATTGTAGGATATGTGCGCAAATCTCAGACGAACACAGGAAAAATATGTCCTTCAGCGTTTAAACGCCACAGTCTTTCAGTAGCCTGGAAGTTAACTATGCCAATACAATTAGGACGTACATCCCTAAAACCACATACGTCACTGAAAACAGTTAAACATAAGCCACAGTGGAAAAAAACCGAGAGGAACCAAAAATTTTAAAATTGCATGTTCTCCTTGGAGTACTCAAGACGAGCAGGAATAGCATAGCTTGTTTTCATGCGTTAATTTCAAGCACTATTACCTCAAAATTTTAGTTGCCAAATTCAATCCATATTGTGCCTCCTTGTTCAAGCTGCTGAACTACACACAGAAACTTAATGCATAGTACGTGCAACTCAATCTTTCACACACACTGCACAGCTCTTTCAAGTTAAAGGGATTTTCCGGATGCTGTAAACTATACAAACAGTGGTTTATACCATGTGGTTGTGCCTGTAATAAACATTATAGCTATTTTTTCAAGCGAGCTTGAGGTGCATAAAACTTACTCCCTCAAGAAATATATTTTGTGCTTTGGGCTCACTCAGACTCAACAAAATATTACTCACCCGGACTCCCGGCTTGATCTGAGTCTGAGCGAGCCGACTCATGAGTAAGTTTGCCGACCTATGATTGGTGGTGAACATTATGGATTGTCGCTTTTGTTTCACTGAACCAGCCCAGTTTGTAGTTGCCAGATGTTACCCTGTGAACCATAAGAAATAATGCCCACTGAGTGCGCAACAATAAAGTGTATGAATGATCACGAAGCTGGTGTTGTTCCTGATGCACAATGGCGATTGCACTGCTGCAAAAATTCTACCATGCGTTACTGTTTACACACTGGAAGTACAGTTGGCTAAACAGTGCCTTACAGTTGTCAAAACAGTGGCATTGCATCAGGCTGCACCTTTCCTGCTCAGGGCCTTCCACTGCGGCTAGGGCGAAATCACCCAGTACTCATCAATAAAATGAGCCAAGCACAGCCCAAAATATTATGTGCCTTCTACAAGTAAACCTGGAGGTACACATTCACACAAGTTCATTTGTATTGATTTCAGATGTTAAATAAAGGTGCCTTGCTGTGGTAACTCTTTTAGAAAATAGGGCATGTTAGTAGATAAGTCGAAGACATAATTTTTTATTCAAATTAATAATTTTCTAAACGCAAGAAGTTCATTTTTGTCAAAACAAGGACTGGGTGAATACAGATGTAGTGCATTTTATAGCTTGCATAATGCCATGTTGCTATGCGTGCCACTTACTTTTTAGCTGCAGACTGCACTCTTAAACTGCAGTCCTTCAACCACGGTGCCATGGCTTGCCATTACGCGAGAGGTTGCACTTGTGAACGTTGAATTGGTTGTAATGGCTACTGAAACATACAAGACGAATCAATCAGACAATGTAAAGTAGCACTTTCAATAACGACAAGCAGAAACACACACTTTTGCTAATCGACTTATACTGTCTGAAGTTCTGACTGGACATCATTTATTTATAACCATCTAGTCAACAAGCAATGTGGCTACCGTGTTTCTGCACCCTTCATGTAAGGATACACGGCTCTTACTCGTCACTTGGCTGACTTAAGTGGAACATGCAAAAAAAGGCTAAAAGCAGTGAAGTACTCAATCAACGCAGAGCTTGAGTTGGAAGTCAGCGCTCGTTTGTTTCTGTGTGTTCGTCCACCATTTTTTGCGCTGTTATTTTACGGGCACAGCTTAACAGAATGCAATGCTTTGCACGCACTAACAACACATGTACGATGCAGTAGGGTAGGCATTTGGGCTGGTTGGTTTATGATTTCCAGTAGTAAACAGCGCTAAAATTTTCTACTGGAAATCATGAACCAACCAGCTCAAATGCAGCGCCGTGGTTTGTGTCCTTTCTTCGTCCCGTCTTGTAGCGCTGTTTTCTACTGGAAATATGTACGATGACTCGGTTTATTTGCTGTCCCCAAAATTAGGATTGTTAACTTACCTAAAAATAACAAAGCGTAGCAACGGTTACATGTCAGCGAACTGTCATCACTCGCATTGCAGCGAGATCTGACGCCGTGCATTCATACAAGTCAAGCTCGCTACCGTAACCAATTAGAAATGCCCAACGAAGCCAGCAGTCCTAAATCGGCACATGTATATCAATACGAAACGAATTACTTCGCCGATTACACTCGGAAGCTTGGCGAGAAAAAAGAAAACTTGGGCTTAGCAGCATTGTTGCGCGCGATAGCTGCATCAAAGTTTTCGATTAAGGGCAAGACTTTCAAACACAAAACAACAACACTTACGAAAGCTGAGGCTGAAGTGTACTCCATCCTGCGTAGCAGCAAAATCTGTCAGCATGCACAAGAAAACTTGGTCCACGACACGCGGGAGGCCGGCATGCAAAGGAAGCACGTTGAAGGCCGCTGAAACGTTGAGCGGTTGAGCGCCTTGAAAAGCGCGCGAGTCGCAGTTGCGTCCTAGGATGTTGGTGGCGCCACTAAACAAATTTATTGCTAAAAAAAATTGTTGTAAAATAATACACTGCATAAAAAAAAGATAATTTATTTTAGAACGTTATTTTATGTTTTACCTAATATTCTCACTGTAAATATTTGGTACAACACCGTTAAGTTAAAATTGTTCAATGCTGCCGAATCGCGGCCGCCATGCTTTAGCACGATTGGCGCCATGTTCAAATCCACGAATTCGTTCATTTCAAAGCAGCCACTGAGAGAAGCTTGGTTCATTCGCCACTGTCGCGATATATTAATTTTCATAAGAAATGAGAATATCCATTTTGATTACTCCTGAAGGTAATGTGCGCTGCTGAGACAGTAACTCTTACTCTGGCTCAAAACTTGTTCTAAGAATTTTTTTTTGTTCACAATCAATGTAACACCCGCAGCAGCACGCATATATATATATATATATGTGTGTGTGTGTGTGTGTGTGTGTGTGTGTGTGTGTGTGTGTGTGTGTGTGTGTGTGTGTGTTTGTGTGTGTGTGTAGTTGAAAAAGAAGCCTTGGTCATTTACACCGAAGATGTTTGTGACAAGGCCATTTCTAACTCCGTCAACATAACTCTGCCAACAGAAAATCCCTAACAGGTATGCTCGCAGAAATTGGGCAAACTTCACTACTCACCACTGGTCCTATAAAAATAAACAGAAAAAAAGGAAATAAGTGAATAAGCCAAATCAATAAATAATAAATAAAATGCATACAAAGAAACACATAAACTGTCAAAATGTATAAATAAATAAATCCTCTTCGCGCTTCCTGGGTAAGTAAGGGTAAACATGTTTGACAGAAATCTGTCTGGGTGGGTGTAATTGTAGTGTATGCATTACGCACGCTCGAACGTTACAGGTCCATTTAATTTCGTGCCTACTCTCGATTTTACGTGCCACAATAGATTTATCGTTCTAAACATCAAGTAATGCGATTTTACACGAGAGCAAATATAATAATAATAATAATAATAATAATAATAATAATAATAATAATAATAATAATAATAATAATAACCATAATAACTTTTATTTGCACAACAATGTGACGCAACGGGTGACGTGCAAAGCCCCACAGACAGGAAATTCCCTTATGCTCGTGCGTCAGTTAGCCCGTTCTGCAATGCATTTGATGTTGTGGACACATATATGCGACATCATTTGCTACGTCTAGTTTCTGTCTGACAGAGAAGTGCAGGTGACGTTGACAATACGTCGGAGCTCAAGACTATAAGAATGGCACATTATAGGGATGTTGATTAGATGTTATCGGTGGACGTAGACGTATGGATCTTATTTCGATGTTGACAGGATATCAGTGGTTCACTGGGGCGTTGCGATTAACGATCTTCTCTCCGCCGTCAAATTTTTAGCGCTGAATTCTTGTTTCTGCGTCCTCATTTTGGGCTGGGACTTTCTGCGATAAAAAAGGCCGTCATCGACTGTTCTCCGCTGAAATGACATTTGAAGCGTTTAGCGACGCTCCGTTATTT
>JALIZH010012680.1:0-27655 GCA_030522465.1 Rhipicephalus appendiculatus | reverse complement strand
TATGAAATGACGCCGCGAATTAAGACAAAAGCACTGATTGCGGTTTCAAATTTTGTACCTATACCAACTTGTCCAATCGTTCATCTTAGTTAACGTTAACCGTACGAAATTTGACTTCAATGACAAAGAAAACATACAAACACTAGAGATGTGAAAGTGTGATTAACTAGTATTTATTCCTTCCAAACCATCCCACTTACGCCCTCTACCAACAGATGTGTTCAAGAAAGCAATGTCTCGTGGGCACTAAAATTGTCTTAGTCACAATTGTACGTGTCACCCTCTAGAGTTTCCTTCTCATTGCTCGTCTCCGGTCTTGAGCCTTTTTCTTTCAGATAGCGTTGAGTACACTCCTCTGGAACATCAGTAACCCTGGAATTCCTCACTAGCACCTCGTACTGCGTGTTGTCTGAAATATGCAAAATATGCAAAACTTTAAGTATTTCTTAAGTTTCATGATAATACTGTTAAAGCACAAACTACAGATTAGTACCACTAGGATCTATTGCCAGGCACACTCGTCATGAAATTCTGCATGATTATTCGAAAAAAATCTTATAAAGACTTCCATTAGCAAAGCCTCACGAACGAAAGCTTCAATATATTATGAGGTCTTGGTTTGGACGACCTTTATTTGACCCGTGCGCCCGGCAGCCAACAGCTACGGTGAACCAACAATGATGATGCTCATACACGACAACGATGAGGATTTATAACCAACGCATTATCCATCCCCCCTTTGTTGGTGAGCGCCATCCATACGAGGTCATCATCATCATCATGATAACGTAGAGATGAAGAATATGGGTATAATTAATGCCCACAATATTTAGGTTGCCATCAATAAATCATTTCATTTCCGTGACACCATCGGTCAAGTAGAATCCACTCCAAAGCTCTAAATTCCCAAGTCCCGTGAAATACAAATTGATCAAAATCTGTCGAAGATGGTGATAGAACCGAAGATACATAGTGTACACTCATTTTTTTATGAATCGGGAATGGTGACGGAGACTGCTGTCCGTATAATAAACACGGTAGGAGGGCCCAGAGAGACAATTCTGCTCGTCTTGTCTCACCAGCTCACAAAAAGAATTCGATGGAACTAGGAGTCTCATTCGGTCTCCCGAGGTCTCACTTAGCGGTCGACCCCCCGAACCCCCCAAGTTGCCAATATTACCAAAATAACAGGACATACCACGAAATCATAGCACACTACAGGCTAAATCTGCAAATATACCCGGAAGCGGACAGATCACTCCCCGGTTTATGCGGGGAAAGCTACAGACGGGAGTTTTCCAAATCCCGTACTTCACACCAAGTGGCAGCCAGAAGTTTTCCGGTCATATTGCAAATTTGTGGACACATCCAAGTCAGTACGATGGTTCACACACTCTGGAATCCTGAGAGGCACTACTCCGCAGCCCAGACCCTAACATTCACATGTTCGCATTGCGCGAAAAAAAGAGTACATAAGAAAGGAGACAACATGGGCGCTGAGTTCCACTAAAGTTTAATAGGGAAAACGCTAGAAATATATGCACATGATAACAACAGCACACCTCAGCACAAACGCACAACGTATCGAATCACAGCCAGATACGGGATTTGAAAAGTACAGCATGAAATCATCAGTGAAGGCCTTGCTGCTGCCGTGTTTTAAGGGATTCCGTCCCTCGGCTAGGGGCGACGGACAATGCCTGACGTGATTGACTCACTTTCTAATAAAGTTCTTTTTTCTCTCTCTCTCCATCTTTTCCTCGTTTTACTTCTCACTCTTGGAACAACCTCGCTAGCGAAATGGGCCCGCTTACTATTTCAGAAACAAATAAACAAGATCAGCGTTACGTCCTGCAAGCTATCTATAAGCTGCGTGATAAAACAGTTATCAAGTTTATATCTTGGTAGTGCGCGCTGCAGCGCTAAACTATGTAATTTTGTCTATCCTCCAGACAGTTCTAGCCGCCTTTCCACTAGACGTCCTACGAAAAATATACTGTTAAGCTTTCCTATCAGAGAACGGTACTGATACGATTTATTTGCAAGAAAACTAAGTAAGCGTGCTCATGGATTGCGGAAATTAATAAACCGAGGTGTATTTAATGCTATGATGACATGCCGCCGTGGGAAATTATGACATGTTTTCTTGTGCGCAAACCAGTGACTCTAGAGCAAGAAGCGAAGTTACATGATACAAAGTTTGCGAATGATGCCCTAGTATATTTCTTCGTTTCCAGAGTTGTATACATATTCATTCCTATACTTGATGTGAAATTCACGGAATATCTTCAACACCACCTGTCGCAAAGAATTACGCGACTCAACCACGTGATCGCATACCTATCATAGACAGCTGTGGCTACATGGAATACACATTAAATAATGATGTTTCTTGACATCAACGCGCTTGCATTTATATAGGACTGGACAAAAAATACAAAGCTAGCAATGTTTGCAAAGCGCAAGCAGCCGCGGTGGTACAATAGTTACGGTGTTCGACTGCTGACGCCAACGGCAGGAGTTCGATCGCGGCCGCTGCGGTCGCATTTTGATGATGGCGATATGATTGAGGCCAGTTAAAGTGCGCTATCCTCTTTGATTTAAGTGCACATAAAGGAATCCCTGGCGGTCGAAATTTTCGGAGCACTCCATTAATTAGTGCCCGATTGTGATACGTGGTTTTGGGGACATAAAACTAAAAAAATATTATTAGTTGCAGTACTGCAAAGCGCCGACCTAAGTGAGCTCGAAATAACAGTGCAACTGAAATGAAACTATTCTAACCAGATCATATGCATTGTTACGGTGCTTCACGGATATGAGCAAGCGTGGTTCTCTCCGAAGATGATGAAGACGACTGGTTGTGAAGCGCTTGCGCGAGGGGATCCTCAGCCATCTTCTTTGGCTGCCGATTCACTGTTGCATTTTATTAAACCGTCATCTAGCCTCCGTCGCATTTGGTGGGGGTGTTGGGTACAACACGCCTCGCAACGGAACTCCGCAGCGGCCGTCGTTTGAAGGGTCTCGCTACTAGAATAGCGGAGAGTACGGCGTCTCCATACTGCGCCCGATCTATCTGCGGATGAAGAAGACGCGGCGACTGCATCTGCATCTGCGACAACAACGGTCGTGCTGGAACACCCACGGGATCCTGGCACTTTTAGCGGTTCCGGTGATCCCAATTAAGTACTCGTCGAAGATTGGCTGGCTGAGTACGAACGCGTGAGTTCTCGCAACCATTGGGCCCCGCCTCTTATGCTGGCCTATCTGATGTTCTACCTCAAGGGAACTGCCAAAGTGTGATATGAGAACCACGAAATTCAACTCGGGAGTTTGGCGACGTGCAATGAGAAAATGTTGGACTTCGTTGGGAAGGCCATAGGACGAAATACGACCGCGAACAAAATGCTCGCGTCTCGGGCGCAGACTTGCACAGAATCGTACGTGTCGTACATAGAAGATGTGCTAGATTTATGTCGCAAAGCCAGTGCCGAGATGCCGGAGTCCGACAAGGTTGGACATCTTCCTAAGGGGATCGCGGACGGCGCCTTCACCCTCCTAATCTGCAAAAATAATTCTACAGTGGACACCATTATAAAGGAGTGCCGATGCTTTGAGCAAGCGAAGAGCCGGCGCATTGATAGCGTCTTTTCCCGGCTTCCGAAAACGGCTGCAACGTCGTCTTGTGAACACCACGCAAGAACACAAGTGCCAGCTTCAGTTTCATTAGACCAGATGACGCAAATTGTACGCCGCGAACTTGAAGCCATGAGCTCCCAGTATATGCATTGAATCTGTGTGCAATGTGACCAACCCACAGCAAGCTTCATGGTGTGCACCCTCGTCCTATCACGAGCAGCTGTTTCCGGCTCGATCTCGCGACCCTGTTGCTTGGAGAACCGCCAAAAATCGACCAATTTGTTTTCTCGGCCATCGAATCGGTCATGTAGCCCCTTACACCAATGCCCGCTGGTCCTCGGAACTTCCGACGTCGTCTGATCCTTACCACCGACAGGAGAGCACCCACTTCTCACCTCCCACGCAATCTTCTTCGCCCACCTTCTACACAAGGTTCAACAGCCGCCCTCCGTCGCCACACGGTCACCAGTTGCGTTCGCCTCCAGGACGTCAGCAGTCGTCTCGCTCGCCGCAGACTCGCTCACCGTCGTCCCCTTCAACCCCGCTCCTGTCTATCCGGAAAAATAAATAGTGGAGCGCACGGAGGTGACTCTGCATTGTCGACTTCCTCCACAAATCCTGTCTTGACGCTTTCAACGAGACGAAGTTTGTTAGACGTTGACGTTGATTGCGTGACTATTTCAGCGCTTATCGGTACCGGAGCGCACATTTTTGTAATGAGCGCAAACCTTCGCCGACACCTGCATGAAGTACTCACGCCTGCCGCTTCCGTCAGACTCCGAGTCGCTGATGGAGGAATTGCTTCCGTTCAAGGGATGTGCACAGTCCATGTTTATACTGCCGGTCATCCCACATCAGTTCAATTTGCCGTCATTGAGAAGTGTCGTCAAGACCTAATACTTGGTTTTGATTTCCTGTCACGTCATTCTGCGCTCATTGATTGTGCGGCTGGTGCTGCTCAGCTTGAGCTGCCGCTGCTTGCCGATTTTCCTGATGACCTACCTCCACTTTTATGTTCTTGCCTTTGCGCCGCTTGCTTCCACAAGCTGCTACATGCGTCACTTTATCGTCTTCACGCGACGTGCCCGATGGTGACTTCCTCGTGACTTTTATTGTCGATGTACTGATGGCGCGAGACGTCGCCCTTGATCACACTGTTCTCTCCGTCGCTGATAATACAGTGGCTATTCCCCTACTTAATGTCAGTCTATTGACTCAATTTGTTCTGCAAGACATGGCTTTTACCACCATGTCTCCGCTTGAGAGTTGCAAGGTTGCTGATTTGGCCACCGATGCTACTTCTCCATGTCCTGACGCTAATTACAATCTACCTCTCGATTACATTGACAAGATGATTGCTCCCGATCTCGCCCTAGCGCAAGCTGCCGGCCTCCGTCGTCTGCTTGGATTCTATCATGACATTTTCGACTTTGACGACCGCTCTTTGGGCCAAACATCTGTCGTGACTAGCCGGATTAACAGTGGTGGCGCCAGGCCTCTACGCCGGCGTCCATATCGCGTGTCGCAACAGAAACGTCAAGTAATTCAGAATGAAGTTGGCAAAATGAAAAGACGCCGTAGAACCATCATCCAGCCCTTGGGCCTCCCCGGTCGTGCTGGTCAAAAAGAAGGATGGCAGCTGGCGCTTTTGTGTGCACTATCGCAATTTAAACAATGCAACTCACAAAGATCTCTACCCTTTGCCTCGAATCGATGTCGCCCTCGATTGCCTCCATGGTGCCCAATACTTTTCGTCTGTCGACCTTCGGTCCGGCTTGTGGCAAACTTCCGTCGACCCCATGGGCCGCGTAAAAACCGCTTTCGTTAACCCAATGGCCTCTACCAGTTCACAGTCATGCCATTCGGACTACGTAACGCCCTGGCGACTTTCGAACGCATGATGGACTCCCTTCTTCGAGGATATAAGTGGTCTGTATGTTTATGTTACTTAGACGATTTCATCGTCTATTCACCTACTTTTTACAGCCATCTCACACGTCTCTCCGCCGTTCGGGTGTTTCCGAAGAGCCGCTCTCCAGCTGAATTCTGCAAAATTTCGTTTCGGGCGGGGCCCATTCACTATACGCGGCCACCTTGTGAGTGCTGCTGGTGTTCAACCGGATTCAGAGAAGGTGCGAGCAGTGCAATAATTTCCTGTCCCGTGCTCAACCAAATACGTCCGAAGTTTTGTTGGATTATGTTACTATTTTCGTCGATTTGTCCGCAACTTCGCCGACATCGCGCGACCGCTTACTGATCTCTTAAAAAGGACGTTCCCTTGAAGTGGGACTGCTTTTTGGCCCTTATCCATCTGTAACTACGCCAACAATACTGGCCCGTTTCGACCCTGCATCGCATACAGAACTCCGTACTGATGCCAGAGGCAATGGAATTGGAGCGGTCCTCGGCCAAATACAGCACGGGAAGGACCGAGTAATTGCTTACGCCAATCATCTTCTTTCGTCCGCCGAACGGAAGTTCTCCATCACTGAGCGTGAATGTTTAGCTTTAGTGTGCGCCACGACCAAATTTAGGCCCTACGTGTATGGCCGAACTTTTTCTGTAGTCACGAACCATCAAGCTATCTGCTGGCTCTGATCGCTAAAGGACCCTTCCGGACGTCTCGGTCGCTGGGCGCTACGTCTGCCGGAATACCCGTTCGTGGTCCATTACAAGACGAGTCGACTGCATAAAGACACAGACTGTTTATCACGTCATCCGGTTGAAGCGCCCGTCCTCACTTCACCTTGAATCAGACCCCCGCGTGCTCTCCATCCGCGCTTTGGTTGATATCTCCACCGAACTATGACGGAACCCATAGTTGCTTTCCATCATCGACCCTCTGACCTCCGCATCACCAGACCATTTCGTTCGCCTGTTCGAGTTGCAGGACGGCATTCTGTACCGTCGCAGCTTCAACGCCGATGGCCCGGAACTACTACTTGTGCTACCCCACCATCTACGTACGAACGTTCTCGAACAACTCCACGACGTACCTGCAGCCGGTGTCTCTCGTAACTACGATCGTGTGCGATGTCGCTTTTTCTGGCCCGGCCTGTATTGTTCTATGGTCCGCTACATTCCTGCTCGCGACCGCTGCCAACGCCGCAAGCGCCCCTCTGTGCTACATTACGGCCTCCTACAACCTAGCGGCATACCTGCGGAACCATTCTCCCGTGTTGGCCTTGACTTTCTGGCCCATTTTCCTACGTCCACCTCGGGAAATAAATGGGTTGCAGTCACCACAGATTACGCCACACGCTTTGCCATCACTCGAGCACTGTCAATAAGTTGTTCGATTGACGTCGCTGACTTTCTCTTGTATGACGTCGTTCTTGATCATCGCGCCCAGCGGCAGCTACTTACCGACCGAGGGATGTCATCATCATCATCATCATCATCAGCCTGTCTACGCCCACTGCAGGGCAAAGGCCTCTCCCATGTTTCGCCAATCAACCCGGTCCTGTGCTTTCTGCTGCCACGTTATACCTGCAAACTTCTTAATCTCATCTACCCACCTAATTTTCTGTCTCCCCCCTGTCTCTCCCCGAGGGGATGTACTTCCTGTCATCTCTTGTAGATGACATCCTCCTTGCCTGCTCCATTGAGCACAAGCTTACCAGCGCTTATCATCCACAGACGAATGGATTGACCGAGTGTCTGATCCGAACGCTGACGCAAATGCTCTCAATGTACGTTTCACCGTGACTGGGACAAAGCACTCCCCTTTGTCACCATTGCGTACAACTCTTCACGACACGACACCGCTCGTTATTCGCCGCTTTATTTGCTATTTGGCCGACATCCAGCGTTACCATTTGGCACGCTCCTGCCATCGGCTGCCCCCTTGTCTACTGTTGCGACTGGCCTGCTGCTGGAGCCGACCAGCGGGTAGCATGGTGCGGAGCGTAGGTGTCGAACCGCAGGCCCATCGATGTCAGGACCACAGATCCGAGGCAGTGAGCGACTCAAGAGGAAGGAACTTAACTGAAGTTTATTTACATGATGAAAGTTGACAGATTCGTGTCGAGCGGGAGCTCGACGGCCCGTTCGACACGAATACAGTTCATATTCCTTGTTAGGGAAATGCTTTCATTAAAATGTCCAATCACTGCACGAGTGACCATTTGAAGGGAACGTCCCTCCGACGCACATGGTTACCGCCTCCAAGGGGGCGTCCACTTAACCTTCTCTCCATAACCGCTTCGAGAAAAGAGAAAGAGAGGGGGCTGCTGTCCCTTCTTGATTGCTGTCAAGTTTTGACGAATTATGATGTCACTCCACACCTGCACACCACTCGTCGCAAACACAGGTTTCCCGAAAGAAAATGTCAGCAGAAAAAATTCGGCAGATTCCACGTACCATGGGAATCGATGTTATGCGAAGCATGCGGAGGGGAAGGTGACTGTGTTATGTTTTATTGAGCAAAACATTACGAAATTACACTAAAGATATGTACAAATGTTGTACGCACAGACATATGTTCCACAGTCGCATATGTTTTACATAACAAGTTGTTTACAGTTGCGTAACGATGCCAACAGCAACATGGGCATTAGCAACACCAGAAGCGGTAAACTGATATGTAGCGCTTGTGCTCGCGAGTATGGTAGCGCCGGACACTGCAACATATATCAACTTCAGTGGATGACGCTTTACTATAATTGATGTTAAGCCGGCCTGACGGCTGTATAATCGGAGTACATATGTAATGTTTATAAAATTGGATAGCCAGCACGGAAACGACAATTGACGTTTCACGAACATTTGGGCCTATTCGAAAAACAGTTCCGAGACCTGGCGTGGCTCTGTGGTAGAATGCTTGATTGCCACGCAGAATGCTTGGGTTCGATTCCTGTTGGGACCCTGATATTTATTATTTGTATTCGTCCGGTCAACCCTGCTGAGGATGTCAGCTTTTAACACTCTCGCGTTAAAAGTACCAATGTTTGTTCTCGCCATTCCTGGGTAGTCTAAACTGTCAATCAGCTGTGGCACATACCCGCATACCTGTGGCACATACCCGTCCGTGGGTATGTGCCACAGGGTTTGCCCGAAAGGGTTTGACGACGTACGCGACGGGACTGTCACATTATTCATGTCACAACCAGCGAGCCATATTCGTCAAACCATCTTATTCTCACATACTAATTTTGGTCTACTCGAAGTTAAAGGGTTAATCTCGAGATCACCCAGACGTAGGCGGCTAGATAGATAGATAGATAGATAGATAGATACGTAGATAGAAACGCTAATAAAAGTGCCTGCAGTACGAAAAGAAATGCTTCGCATTGAACACGCCCTTTGCGTGCGCATTCCAACACCATCGCATTCCTCATACTTGAAAGGCGAGGACCGCTCCCTTTTTGGACAACGATGTGTCTTTGTACGTGCAGGTAGAAGCGCCTGGGCAGGTGTAGGCCAGTACAGGTATAAGCGACAAACAGGTTTTCCGCAGCGAGAGGGTCAGGGGGGAGGTTGGCTCCGCCAGTATCCAAGAAGCCTGAAAGACTACTTTGTGGACTGTTGGCACTAATCCTTGGAACCGCTTTGTAACAGCTTCCCCGGCGGCAGGCAAAGATCTCGACGTACAAAGGTGAAGCACCTTTGTGGGGAGAGGTCCTTGAAGGCGACGCAGAATTGCTGACGCCTGGTGCTCCACCAACACTGCTCTGCTGCATTCCTCTGCCACCTCTGGTGATCTCGAACATCTGGTTTCGTCGTCCAATGTTGAAGAGGAATTTCTTGCTTTGCAGGTCCGTTTTGCTTCCCGAAAGACAGCACCTGGGTCAACCACACGAGAACCACAGCCGCAAAGCCGGAAAGCGCCCGAACTCTCTCCCCGAGACCCACCAGGCTTTTCACCCGAACAAAAACATTCTCTGCTTCTTAATTACAGCAGCAGCAATTCCAACAACCTGAAATAGGCTTCTCAAATGCGCAAACGCATGTTGTGGCAACGCACAACAATCAACAAAAAAAAAAAGACAATAGTAAACCTAAGTCACATAAAAAAAATACCTAATACACAAGCCAGAGTACCCGACGCGATCAGGTTCCTTAGAAACAGCGACTAGAGCCATCAGCATTGCCATTTCAAATCGTGGGGCACCCTGACGCTTGTCCTACCACTCTTCAGTCGCGCTCGCGGTTTCCACCGGGTGAGCGCGCCCACAACCCCATTCTCGAACGCGGGGTTCTTCTGCCGTATCAACCAATCGGAGCTGTTTGAAAACAGATAGTCATACTGCATCGGCAGATAGGCAGACACAGCTGCCTTTGTATGCAATACGCCAAAGGGGCCCTCGATGCAAACCTTAGCAATCGGAAGGCATACGCGTACATTTCGCACTTCCGCCGATTGCTTAATCCAAGTGTTTTCACCTGTGAACTGCCCTGGTTCTACATACGAGCGATGGACCACATGCACCGTTGCTGCCGAATCACACAGCATGCGACACCCTTTTCCATTTACTCTCATCTCTCGAATATACGACTCCAAAAGTTGCATGCTTTCAACCCCGCTGTCAACTGACAGGCAAGCAACCTTTGGCTTCTCGCAGAACGCAGCCATATGACCCGGCTTGTGGCAATTGTAGCACACAAGTGGTCGCCTCTTTTCAAGCGTTGTGCGCTTCATTCTCTTAGACGGACTGTCCATTCCACCTAGTTGCCCTCTTACTCTGGCACTCCCGCTGGTGAATCTCCTTTCTATCAAGCGCACGGCCCGAGACGAACTCTTCAGCAAAGCTGCGCAGCCTTCGAAACAGTGCTAACGTCCTCCCTGTATTGCACCCAGAGCCTAACGTCTTGGGGCAAACGACCATAAAACTGCTCGAGTCCGAAGCATTCAACCATTTTCTCTTTATCCTCGAACGCCTTAGCCTCTTGAGCCACTCCCTCATATTAGCCATTAGCTTGTATGCAAAGTCAGCATACGACTCATCTCTCTGCTTTACGGCGTTCCGGAACTTCTGGCTGTATGCCTCCGCTGACATTCTATACCTCTTTAGCAGGTTCGACTTAACCTGGTCGTAATCATCTGCTTCCTCCTTTGTCAAGCGCGCAATTACATCGGCAGCCTCACACGGTCATAAGGTCAGCAAGCACTGCGGCCACATAACTCCGATAACATCCGCCTTCTCGCATGTGCGCTCGAAGTTTACCAAAAATAGACCTATGTCCTCTCCGGAGCGGTAGGATTGCATAAGGTCCTTCATTTTGAACGACTTTTGTTATACTCCGCTAGATGCTTCGCTACCTTCTCTACTACTTCGAGCCTTGAGCAGCTCGAGTTCAAGGCGCTTTAACTCCAGCTCCTTTTCCAAACGATTATTCTCCCTTTCTTCTGCTTCGCGCCGTAGCTAAAGCTCCCTTTCCAAACGCCTATTCCCCCCTTTATTCTGCTTCAAGGTTCTCAACAGCCGCGATTATCTCTGGCTTTCTCATTTGCTCCTCGACATTCAAACCCAATCTTTTGGCTAACTTAGCAAAAGCGGTTTTTTCAGTGCCTTTAGATTCATGGTCGCTGCAAGTGCTCCTAATTCTTCACAACTACAAAAACAACTACGTACTCGTCCTCAGATCCACGTAGAACAATATGTACCGAAATTACCACCTTTCCCAACAAAACTCTAAAGAAAGCCTGGTAAAATCTCAGTGAGGAAAAGTCAAGCACTCACCACACCCTGCAGCCATGATCTCGGCGGAGTCGATCCCGACGCTGGCATCAGTTTGTTGCGGACTCGGGGCTAGCAGGATCCCACCGTCTGCCATCCACTTGTTGCGACTGGCCTGCTGCTGGAGCCGACCAGCGGGTAGCATTGTGCGGAGCGTAGGTGTCGAACCGCAGGCCCATCGATGTCAGGAGCAGAGAGCCGAGGCAGTGAGCGACTCGTGAGGAAGGAAGTTAACTGAAGTTTATTTATGTGATGAAAGTTGACAGACTCGTGTCGAGCGGGAGCTCGACGGCTCGTTATATACAGTTCATATTCCTTGTTAGGGAAATGCTTTCATTAAAATGTCCAATCACTGCACGAGTGACCATTTGAAGGGAATGTCCCTCCGACGCACATGGTTACCGCCTCCAAGGGGGGCATCAATTTAACCTTCTCTCCATAACCGCTTCGAGAGAAGAGAAGGAGAGGGGGTGCTGTTCCTTCTTCATTACTGTCAAGTTTTGACGAACTATGATGTCACTCCACACCTGCACACCACTCGTCGCAAATACAGGTTCCCCGAAAGAAATGTCAGCAGAAACACGCCCTTGGCGTGCGCATTCCACCACCATCGCATTCCTCATACTTGAAAGTCGAGGACCGCTCCCTTTTTGACAAGGATGCGTCTTTGCACGTGCAGGAAAAGCGCCTGGGCAGGTGTAGGCCAGTGCAGGTATAAGCGACAAACAGGTTCTCCGCAGCGAGAGGGTCAGGGGGGGAGGTTGGCTCCGCCAGTGTCCAAGAAGCCTGAAAGTTGTCGCAAGTGCATCAAAAGGACCGTTATGACAGTTGCCACCAAAGCGTGCACTTCCCGCCAGGATCTCTGGTCCTTCTTTGGTCACCATACCGCCAGGCCGGCTTACCAGAGTAGCTTCTACCCCACAACAATGGCCCCCATAAAGCGTTACTACAACTCAGTGAGGCGAATTATGAGATCACGCCACAGGACACTGCCTCTTCGACCTCCTCACTCGAGACGGACGTTGTGCACGTTACCAGACTGAAACCGTATTGCCGTGATAATTTGTCGCCAACATACCAAGAGCCGTGACGGCGCGTCCACAGCGGGAGAGTGATGTGACGGACGTCATGGACATGAACAAGCATGGTGCTCTCCGAAGATGATGAAGACGACTGAGTGTGAAGCTCTTGCGCGAGGAGCTGCTCTCTACGTTAATGAGCATTTGTGAATAACAACACCAGTTTTCTATTTTAGCTAAATCGTTTTTTAAGAGGCCGGTATCAGCAACGCTTGTAATTTCCCTACATAATATTAGCTCATCAGCAAACAACCTGACGGAAGAAGCGATTGCGTCAGGAAAGCGATTTATGAAGATTAAAAAGAGCAATGGACCCAACACTGAGCCCTGAGGGACACCAGATGTTACGCGAGTCACTCCAGATTCTGCGCTGTTTACCACTACATATTGCGAACGCAAGGACAAGTATTCCTGATTTCATGTTATTACCTGTTCATTGATGTTAAACCAACGAAGCTCACGAACAAGCAATTTTTGATCTACAAGGTTGAACGCTTTCCTAAAATCTACTAATACCGAGTCAACGCAGGAGCAGTGAGCCAGTGCACTAAGAACTTCGTGAAAGAATTTTGTTGATTGAGTTATACAGGAAAGTCCTTGTCTGAAACCGCGCTGTTTCGAATTAAGAAGGCTTTGATTTGTTATGTGTGTTTTGAAGGCCTTGATTGCTTGTTCCTCAGCCACATACTTAGCCATCACAGCGTGAGTCCGAACCCCCCAGAAGACTGCCGCCGTTGCAAGTTTCCCGCAGTTCAAAGACAAGAAGGCCGTTCGCCGGTTTCCGGGCTTGTGCGCGTACTACAGGAGTTTTGTGAGGAACTTTTCACACTTAGCGGAGCCTTTCATACACCTCACAAGAGCGCACTCGCAATTTACCTGGAGCGAGCCTCAGCAAAGTGCGTTCAGAGAATTTCAGCGACGTCTGCAGACGCCGCCTATTCTTGGCAACTTTGACGAGAATGCAGAGACAGAAATACATACGGACGCAAGCGGCGTAGGACTAGGCGCCGTTCTCGTTCAGAAATAGAGTGGCCTCTAACGTGTTATTGCCTACGCCAGCAGGGCTAACGATAAAAGGAACTATTCGACGGCCGAGAAGGAGAGCCTTGCGTCGTTTGGGCGTTGACTAATTTCGCCCATATGTGTATGGCAAGGCATTCCGAGTTGTGCCCGACCATCATGAACATTGCTGGCTGGTCAACCTGAAAGACCCTTCTTGTCACCAAGCCCGCTGGAGTCTGCGCTTTCAGTAGTGCGACGTCACCGTCGTTTATAAATCTGGACGGAAGCACTGTGATGCCGGCTACCTGTCCAGCGCATCCGTTGACCCACCGCCGGCTAATGCAGACGACGACGACGACGCGGTCCATGTGCCTATAAGTGCCAGCACCAATGCACAGGACCAACGCGGCGATCCGGACCTACTTCACGTCATCGAATATCTGGAAGCCAATCATGATTCGCCGCCACGGCTATTCAGGCGTGCTCTTCCATCGCTATGCCTCCAAAACAACATTCTCGTGAAGAAAAACTTTTCGACGCATAGATCAACGTACTTCCTCTTCGTGCCGACAAGCCTGCGCCAAGACGTCCTAGATGCGGCTCACGATGCACCTCCGACCGGACATCTTGGCTATATGCGTACTTCGAAATGAATACAAGAAACATATTACAGGCCACGTCTCAACACCGATGTCGCGCACTATGTGAAACCTGTCGAGACCGTCATCGTAGAAAACTCCACCTAAAAGGCTGGGCGGCCATCTTCAACCCATCGACCCACCATCACGACTTCCAGAAAATAGGCATGGATATACTTGGCCACTTTCCTACTTCGAATTCCGGGAACAAGTGGATAGTGGTAGCGACCGACTGACACGGTTTGTCGAAACAAAAGCGCTGCAGTCGGGATGTGCCTTTTAAGTGACGAGGTTTTTTAACACGAACGTGTTTATGCCGGGGTCCACCAATACTTCAGTGACGTATTTCCGTCACGGAAATGACGTCGAAAAAAAATACACATAATCACAAGACAAAAGAAAAATTACACCATCTCCCGCCTAAAGGGAACCATATGTAGATGTGAAGCAGTGGGCGCTAACGCTTACACTGGCGGCGGCGTTGACGCTGGCGCTCATCGCAGCGTTGCGCAGGAGAGAAAACTGGGGAGCAGCAAAGCACGCAGGGATGGAGCGGTGTTTCCTACTGGAACATGCCAGTCGCTGCTAATGGGCAATGAGAGACAGAAGACTCAGACTGGACACAGATACCTGCAGTCCGCTTGCAGTTAACGCGCACGCTGCGAGTTTTTTATTGATCAACGACGCACAGGATAAATCTCCCACCGGCACCACCTTGCAGGTCAAGATCCAGTGCCATATATATGGGGTGGCCAGTGAACGGTTGTGCAGCGCGAGCAGCCGGTTTTTTCAATTAAGAAACTCGCTAGCAGACGCTGCCTGCGTCGGCGTCGCGAGGCGAGAGAGGGGAGGGGGGCGTAGGAGAGGAGAGAGAGAGGGGGGATGCGCATGCGCAGTGGGAGTGTGGACGCCGCGGGCAGGAATGCCTAGAGGAGAGAGGGGGGAGCGTAGGAGAGGAGAGAGAGGGGGGGACGCGCATGCGCAGTGGGAGTGTGGACGCCGCGGGGAGGGATGCCTAGAGGAGAGAGGGGGGGGAGCGTAGGAGGGGAGAGAGGAGGGGGAGGCGTATGGGCAGTGAGGGTGTGGTTGCCACGGGGAGGGATGGCTAGAGGAGAGAGAGGGGGGGAGAGGAGGTTTTTATTTTTATTTTTTTAATGTGTTTGCGCATGCGCACTAAGAGTGGTCATGCCGCACACCACCACCGGATTAAGGTTCGCCATAAGATGCTTCACATCTAAAAGTCCCATCAATGGGACTCGAACATACGACCTCTTGGTCCGCGACGAGTGACGCCGGGCACGCTATCCAATGCGCCTTGGTCACATACTCTGTAGGCGTTACAAACGCGCCTTTATATCTAGCACTGTCCTCTTACAGGGCCCTTGCTAAAGTGAAGTAATGCATCATGACCGTGAAATCCACGATTAGTTCCTTCAAAGCGTCGTTTCTACGCGTCCGTCCCATTCGGCGCGTTTCCAATAGGGGAAAACAGCAGTTCTGTCGACGCATTAACACAATGCTAGGTGGCGAACTTACCCCCAGCGTCGGCCTCGCTCATAGCATCCATCCCTACCAAAATTAGCAGTGGTTCCGTATACGAACACAAGCGACCTTAGAAATGGGACGCAGACCAGTATGAATGTTTTGAAACTGTTAGAAGCCTCGACGCTTAGACTCAGCCGCTCTAGCACGTACGGGAGGAGCCTGACGGCGTAGCCGTTGTAGCTCCGCTCGTCGCGCTTTAACCGCAGGATCCTGTTGCCGGGCTCGTCTTGCTGCCACTGCTTTGGCTTTGCGTTCCGCATCCTTGCCAAGCTGCTTATCGTCTTCATCATCTTCACGTTTACGTTTCTCAGTTCGGTGAGCAGCCCTAAGTAATGTCACGTGGGTCCCTATTGTTTATATATGTACAAACATGGTTTTCGATTAATTTTACTGTCCGTTATAAACGCGACCTGTTTTTGCGCCGCGCGCCTTGTTTTTTGCTCAACGCGCGCCGAACGCCGCGCGAGCCTTTCCTTTCTCCGTCTTTTTTTCGCGCCGGCGCCGGGTGGGGACAGCATCTGCTACTACCTTCGACAAAGCGCCCGTACTGCGCTAGAATGATGGTTGTCATTTCACAATCCACGGTGAAGGTGGTGAAAGTGAAGACGACCATTATAACCAGTTGTGCACACAGATTATTTCTTTTATTTAACCTGGAATTTCTGGTGCGCTTGAACCAAACCGCTGGGGGTTCGGCATGCGCGGCGTTTCATTGTCTTTTTGCGCCGGTACCGCATCTATGTTTTGCAGTGAGCTTCACTGGCGATGGCGACGGCGGGATGCGGGCTTAAGTGGCTTCGCTCCTAAAAAGGGAATTTCGACAAATATCCACCAGACACTGGTACCAGCGTTTCAGCGAAGTCGTCAGGAACTTCTGGATACCTATTTTATCCAGGTAGGCCCAATTTTGGCAATCTACAACTGGTTGAGCTTCACGCGATGCCCGGGCCCAGCTGAGCCCCGCGCCGACCAGGCTTACGCCGGGGCTCCTCAGCCATGGCAGCGTCCACGGAGACAGGCTACGACCCCAGCACGATGCAGTAGGTTGAAATCGACGCCGCAGAAGCACGGGAAGACCCCATACCAGGTGAAGACGAGTATCTGCAGATCATGGTCCGCCAAATGCAAGAGGAGGTGGCTAAAAACAGGCTCGCAAAACAGGATCGACACTTGCAGCGTGCGCCGAGTCCCTGAGGCAGCTGGCGTCGTGGAGGCCAACACACACTTAGGATCCAGTCGAACGAGCTGGTCATTGTGCTTAAACCAAGAATAACCATGGATCTGCACGCCGCGTTCGGCCGAGGCGGGATTGGCACCGCAGTGCAACTCCACACCAGCAGTGCCGCGAACGCTGGTATCTCAGTGTGGCCGGTGTGGGATCAAAACATCGTTGTTGTGAGTATGAAAACGGAAATGCTGGCCTCGAAGCTCATCGGGGATGTCACGCTGACGATCGGGGACCGCCATGTACCCTTTCAAGGTCATTTAAAATCGGCCGGAGAAACCTGCAAGGGCGTCGTCACCGCCGCAGACAATGAAACTTCGGAATCCCTTCGCCGCAAGCTCGAATGGATCGACGGCGAAATCCTGTACGTGCAGAAACTACGAACATCTAACGTTGCAGTGGTGACCTTCAAGGGGCATCGCGTTCCAAGATTAATTCACTACTGCTCTGAAAACGTGCCAGTGCGCTACTACAAGAAAACGGTTCCGGCGTGCTACAGGTGTGGAACGGTAGATCACTGACCGGATGCGTGCCCCAACCCGGACAATCGGTGGTGCATTCACTGCGGTGCGAAGGTGAAAATCACTCTGGACGGCCCAGCGGCCTTCAGAGGGCCACGAATACACGATGGTCAAAATCCTTCCCAATAGAAGACAATTTCCTAGCTTGTACATCCTCAATGTATACAGCTCTCCAAAAATCTAGGCAATGTGTCTTCAACGAAATCTTTTAGGGCAATTAAAGAACCAGATAAGCACCCACTGGTGATGTGGAAATATATGAGTGCACAAGGTAAAAGGAAGGAAGAGAACTAGACAGAACTTCCTTCCTTTTACCTTGTGCGCTCGTATATTTCCAAATTATGTTGCACCAACTGGGCCAGCACTCCACCATTTTGACCCACTGGTGAGCGTGGGTGACTTTAACGCCCCCATCTATCACTGGGGTTATACCCGTGAAATCTCCAAAGGGCGGAAATTGGCATAACTGATATCCACGCTCCGTCAATCGCTCCCTCACAGACCCGATGAAACCCACTAGAGTTGGGAATTCCGTAAACCGCGACACTTGCCCGGATCTTACATTGGTTAAAAACATTTCCTGCGCGACATGGGATAACTCAGAAGAAACGCTCGGCAGTGACCACTGTCTCCTCAGAATCACAATATCCGCTAAAATAGGCCGCAGAACGTAGAGCCAAGCTAAGCTCACAGATTGGACAGCCTTCCGCTCTCAGGCGATCCCCTCTGTACGGGGGGGCGGGGGGGATATGCGGAACAGTGACAATCCGTCCTGGACAGAAGAATTCCCTTTCCGAGGCCCGAAAATTCCCTATTTCCGGCATTTTTCCCCGCATACATCGCCAAAAATTCCTGCATATTTCCCTGCACAAAAAAAAGTTTATATATATATATACGTATATATACATATATATATATATATATATGTATATATAAATGCATATATATATATATATATATATATATATATATTTTTAATTAACAAGAACGACGCTGAAGTTCGGGCGCGCGGGCAGCTTGGGGGCAGAGAAAGACGACGATAGAATATAGAACAGCCGGCCCAAGAACGGGTGCTGTCTCTGTGTCTCGTTCTTAGCAATGGAGCAGTCAGACATCTGAACCATACGGCTGAAGCCACCTGTACGTGTCCTCGCGGGTCGTCGGCAGTGCGGGTCTCTCCATCCAGGAACGCCGTCCACGCTTCCTCGATCATGGACTACACGACCCGAACGCTGCTGCACCTGCCATCGAATCATCCGCGGACGGCGTCAATACCTCTTCGGTGGTTCCACGGTACGACATGACAGGAACCTGGCTATCACCTTCGTCTGAGGAGGCGCACGGGCTCCCTGCCGTTCGGGAACGTCGAGTACGCTTCCCGTTACACAGATCCGGTGCCCGACACTCTTCTCGCGGGTGAGCATCCAAGGGACGCCGTTCACGTTTCCTTGGCGTGCCCCGGCGCCGCGAAGACAACACGTGGCCTCCTGTTGCCGGGCACCACTGCTCAGACTTCCCGTGACGACTACCTCTCACTCCGGACTCCATCGGCACCTGAGCTGCTGAGCGGTGCTGTTCAGGCGCCCTCTGACAACGATCCCACAGCAGTGAGCCCAATCACCGCCTCCGACTTCACCAACGTTGCCACGGGCTCCGCATGCGTATCATCGGTTAGCACCGCGCAGCTGCGGCATACCATCGCGCGACTCCGCGGCACGGTGAACGCTTTGAGGGCGTCGAGCATTGAGCGCCGCCAACGCCACGCTGGATCTAGCTGCCTCACACGACCTGGAGGCCACCTCACCCCCAGCAACGCAGAGAGCTCAGGTGTGCCCTCATGCAGCTCTCACACCAGCTGGGCTGCTTCGCGTTGGCGCTCTCTGGATTTTCGTCGGCCGTCCCACCATCGCGAGCCGCCTGCGAAATACCGGAGTTCCGTGGCTTTCACGATCCGGCCGAACATTGGGTGGCGACCATCAACGCTACAGGAGCTCTCGAGGCTTGGACGGAGGTGCAGAAATGGTCCCTGGCCGTAGAACGCCTTCGGGACGGTGCCGCGGCGTGGGACAGGTACGAAGGCGTGAGACAGCAGTCCTGGGCAGAATGGAGTGCTGCCCTAATTGCCGCTTTCGGCCGGGTTCCCTGTACCTCCAGAGAGTCCAACTCGACCGCCAACGAGGACGGAGCTGAGGAGGGGCTCCACCTCGAGGCAGCAACTTCACGCTGTAGCTCACCGCCAGACAGCTACGCAGCTGGGTCTGGTACAAGCACCGGACTAAGGCTGTGTTGTGTCCCTGCCTCGGTAACCGGTGGCACAACTTGCCAATACTCTTTCCTCTCCCTCTTTCAACTTCCCCCATCCCGTCCCCAAGTGTAGGGTAGCAAACCGGTCACCCTAGACTGGTTAACCTACCTGCCTTTCCTCTCTACCATTTCTTCTCTCTCCCTGCCAATGGCCGAGAGCGGTTGCCCTCCACACCTTACAGAAAAGCTGCCTTCACGCCCGCTACAGCTTGAGCACTTGGAGGCACCGGCCCACGTCGTACTGCACGTTCTACCACCTGATGCGAAATGCCTATCCAGGGATTCCAACAACATCCTCTCTAACCAGACGAAAGCGGATCTTCGTGCGACTCATTCATTGGTTGAACGTAAGAACCTTAATGACTTGCCGAGAGACGACTTTTCAGAAGACACCAACATCTGTGAGAAGTCTGAGATTAATTTGATCGAAGACCTTCTTGCCCAGCACAAGTGTCCTCCTATTGGAACGGCTACCGACGAGGATCTCCCACCTGTACACAGCGCGGCTTCCAGAATTGCTGACTTGAGGACGCCAGGCGGCCCCACAGCGACAACTACGCAAGAACACAAGCCATGTCGCAAGTCAGCGCGGGAACCTAATCCCACGAGCACACGAAAACGTCCCTCGACCTGGTGCAAATTGAGCAGACGGCCGCATTTGGGGCTGCATGTTGCGTTACCGAATCCACCATTTCCTGTCCTGCTTTCCAAAATGTCGGTAGAATAAGGTAAACTTTCCGGGATCCTGCGACCATGCAGATACAGTCAGGACCGCCCGCCAGAACCGTCGTCAATAAGCTTCCAAAAGACGTCGCACCATGGACAAGACAGACCACAGCAACAAAGCCAATCCCGCCAGCCAGAAAACACACTGGAAAATCTCCAAACAGAGTCGCTGCGTGGCCGGGACCGACCGCTGCGATGCAGCCAGTGCCGCCCACCAGGGGCATTGTCGGCAGCTGCGCGCGCTCGCAGTCATGGCCGAGTGTCATGAACAAGAACGACGCTGCAGTTCGGGCGCGCGGGCAGCTTGGGGCAGAGGAAGACGACGATAGAATATAGAACAGCCGGCCCAGGAACGGGTGCTGTCTCTGTGTCTCGTTCTTCACAATATATATATATATATATATATATATATATATATATATATATATATATATATATATATATATACACAGAAAAAGAAAACAGACCTGCGTGCGAAGTAATTTTATTGACGTTTCGCTCGGGGTCCGGGAGCTTCATCATTCTGATGAAGGTCGGACCCCGAGCGAAACGTCAATAAAATTACTTCGCACGCAGGTCTGTTTTCTTTTCTGTGAATATTCCACCGGACTTAGGAACCCTCTGTTGTTTTGATATATATATATATATATATATATATATATATATATATATATATATATATATATATATATATATATATATATATATATATATATATATACATTATTGTTTTTTTTTGTTACTGAGTGACGTGGCGTACATTAATGTGCCTAGCAGACGCTCTGTATCTATATGCGCCACATTTTGTACAAAAAGCACGTCAACTTTTCAATAATGGTGACTAAATATTGTGAAATAAAACAAGCTTTTGTGGTGATATTTAACATTTTATTGACTTGATTAGGAACGGTTCTGCAAACTACCGTTTCTGGCGCGCTACATGCGCCAGAAACGATTGCGACATGCGAAAGCCTCATGTCCACAGTCTTTTGATCGTTATAAAAAAGATTTCGCCGCCCCTCAAAATTCCCTGCAATATCGCGAAGATTCCCTTTTTTCCCTTTCGTCCAAAATGACTGTCGAAAATTCCCTGAAAAAGGGAAAATTGCCTGCACGGAACATCACTGATGCGGAATGGGCGAAACAGCTTCTTGCAGCCAACTCAAATTGTCTTAAAACTAAAGACTACAAAAGACACTCCCGCAGTAGCTCAGCACCTGCTCCACCTTTTGAACGCCCGCAGAAGCTTAACTAAACGATGGCGGAAAAACAAACTCAACCGCAAGCTTAAAGAGCTCTGATGGTTAGGGATGTCCGTCACTATGTTTGTGGTTGTCGGACGAGAAAGAATTCACATGAATTGCTTAGACAAAACAAGAAACTTTATGTTGCACACTAAAGAAGAAAGAAAGAAAGAAGCGATAAGGGAAAAAACTATACACAGCGATCCTCGGCCAGTATATGAGTGAGGTAGTCCTAACTAATACCACGCGACACTGCCGATCGCGTATAGTTTCCGACTGGTAGGAAAACCGCCGTCTCACAGTTGGGTTCCCCGTCGTCCCGGTGTGATGTGCTCGTCGACGTGGGTGAAGGCAGAGGAGGCACGGCAGGCACGGTTGACTGCACACGGATGCGCTACCATGTGCAGCGCCGTTAAGAAGGCCGTCGCGGCCAACCCAACAGTATGGGGCCGCAACTCCCGAGGACCAGGGTCAGGCCACAACCCACGAGGACCACACCAGGTAGGCCTCGTCCACGAACCCAGCCTCGGCTGCTGCACCCTGGCAGGAGCTGCTCACGAGGCCTCGTACTCGGACCTTGGATGGGCCACCGGAACTGGACCTTGGACTGGCCCACCGGAACTGGAACTTGGACAGGCACGTCCTGTCCAACGGCCGTCTCAGGGACGCTGGGGCAGAAGCTCGTCTTCGGCTGTCCTCGCCGCTTCCACCCGCGAGCGACCCGCACGTTCCCCGGCAGCTCGTTCCTTCTTTTTCCTGCTCCTCTTCTGTTGTTTTCTTGCCGCCTCCGTGCCGCCTGCCCTCCGTTCGTCTTCATCAGTTTCGGTTTTCACTTTCGTGACGCTTTGAAGTCCCTTACGTTTAGAGTTCACGTCTCACACACACCACTTTTGTGTCCTTTCCTCACAATATCAAGCTGCTGCTCAAGAAAGTTGTTAGGGGGAAAAAGAACTTTACAAGCCAACGAGGTGAACTACACGAAAACAACAAATATTAAAAGAGACATTATTTACAGTTGTTCAGGCTGTTAGTCGAACGGTGGCTTCACATAAAGGGAAAAAAATGTACAGCCAGTGAATGCGAACCGGCGAAGAAGTCAAATGCGGCTGAGGTAGTCGGCACCTATGTTGTCGGCGCCCTTAATGTACTCGACCACAAAGTCGTACTCCGTAAGCAAGAGACTCCAGCGGAGCACTCGGCTGTTGATTTGTTTTGCGGAGTTTATGTAAGCGAGCGGCTGGTGGTCAGTTTGCAGCACGAACCGGTTTCCGAAGAGGTACACATGAAACTTTTGAATAACTCACACAAGAGCCAGGGCTTCTCTCTCAATAGTTGAGTACCATGCCTCTCGTTCAAGGAGTTTACGGCTTGCGTAGGCTACTGGATGCAACATGCCGTCGTGGCGCTGCATTAAAATGGCTCCAAGACTGGACGAAGATGCATTCGTGCGCAAGATCAATAGCTCCCGTAAGTCCGGTGACCGCAATACCGGACCAGGTGATAGCAGATGCTGTAGTTTTAGAAACGCTCGTTCGTGGCATTCTTCCCAGAAGAACTTGTTAGGACCTCGCTTCCTAGTGAGTTCCGTTAGAGGTGCTACCACAGCCGAGTAATTGGGAACAAAATCACGGTAATAACCTGTTACACCAAGTAAGGAGCAAACTTCTTTCTTCGTCTGTGGTCTCTTTGCCGCCCGAATCTTCTCCAGAGTCTCAATCTGGGGCCGGAGAAGATTGTTTCCAACACTAGCGATTCGTCAGCACTGTCTGACTGCACAGTAACGGCAGCGTGTTGTGCTGCATTCTCGGGCTCTCTTTCCTCGTATTCCTTGAGCAGGTTGATGTGGAATAGGCTCCTCCGAGCTCCGAGATCTATCTCGTAGTCGTATTCGCTGCGTTTTTCAAGCACCATGAAGGGTCCCTTCCATGTCAAGATCAACTTATTCTTGTCTGACGGTAGCAACAGCAATACCTTGTCTCCGGGCGATAGCTGTCGAACTCTTGCTCTCCTATATCGTAATATTTCTTCTGTGTCATTTTCGCCTTGAGGAGTTCTTCATGTGCTACCTTGCAGGTGTCTTGCAGTCGTTTGGAGATCTACAACATACTGGTATGTTGTTTTCGTATCGGGATCGATGTTGGCCGCTGTCCACAGTTCCTTAAGAATAGACATTGGCCCGCGTACAAATCTACCGTATAGGAGATCGAACGGCGCAAATCCGAGGCTCGTTTGAGGAACTTCACGGTAGGTGAAGAGCAGGGGAGCCAAGTACCTGTCCCAGTGCTGAGGCCGTTTTCGACACATGCGGTGAACCATTTGTTTGATAGTGCCGTTAAGTCTCTCCACAAGGCCGTTCGGTATAGGGGCAATAAGGCGTTGTGGGTAGCTGGCGAAATGAAAGTAATCGACCAAGTTCCTGCATGAGACTCGAGGTGAACGACTTTCCACGGTCGCTCACTATCTCCCGTGGCACTCCAACACGGGAGAACATCTCTACAAGAGCTTCTGCTATGTGCTCTGTTTCGATGCTCGGTAGTGATACCGCATCTGGGTAACGCGTAGCCAAATCTACCATCGTTAAGACATACTTGTTGCCCTTGGATGACGTTGGTGACAGAGGGCCAATAATATCGATGCCGACCCGCTGAAAGGGCGTGTCTATTATGGCCATGTTTCCCAATGGGACTCGTCCGGCAAGGGGGGTTTGGCACGCTCCTCTGACATATGTCGCACGACTTCACGAACCGTATGACATCAGCTTGTACACACGGCCAGTAAAACTCCGAAAGGACGCGGTCTGTTGTCCTTCGTTGCCCCTGGTGACCGGACAGAAGGCCTTCATGAGCCATCTTCATTACGACGCTCCGAAGATCTTTGGGGACTACAAGTTGCTCCAAGTCCCGCCGTTCTGCCGTGTGGTGGCGCCGGAAAAGAATGTCGCGTAGCAGCACAAACTCAGTGACTGCTGAGTTTCTGGATATAATTTTCTTGCCCCATGCGTCGAAGCACCTTTCCACCGTCCGATCTGTGCGCTGTAAATTCTGTAGCTTTTCTCGGCTGATATCCAGGGGCTGTATCTGAGGAACAGTCAGTTCTCTGGGCTGTTTTCTTTCTTTTCCTGCAGCTGCCGACACGTCATCTTGTCGTCCTCTATCGGATGAGGCTGCGTCTTTAGGTGCTCAGGGCCAACTGGATCATGGTGAATCCGTGCGAGTTTTGGTCGTGGTGCTGGCTTCGTCGCTTGGTGTGTATCTGACAGTACACCCGTAATGTTGCCAAGCACTACTTCATACAACGGGTTCTCCATACAAACAGCAAGCACCTGTCCCTTGAAAAGCGGCGAATCGATGTACACCTTTGCTTCCGGCAAGTATTTCGCAGACCGGTCTAATAAACGAATGGTACGGGTGCTACCAGTCAAATTGCGGTCAGGAACGAGTGACCGATTTACCACTACAGTGTTGCATCCGGTATCCCATAATACAGTGACCAGCTTTCCTTCCAGATAGCCCTGTACTCTCGGCATCTGTTTTGACCCGTTGTCGCAAGTTGGGTTGGTTTGGGTCCCATCGCACATTTCATGACAGTGGTTGTAATCTTTCTTCTCAGGCCCGCCTTCCACTGATTTGTCATGCTGCGCTTCCTGGTATCCCAAGACGGAACATGAAGCTTCTCTGCGTTTTCCCGAGTTCGATGGACAACTATTGCGTCTGTGCCCTGTATTCTCACAGATGGAGCACGACGTCGACTTTGGCGCTCGAGACTTTGTCCAGCAATCGCAAGCTCGATGAGCCGGCTTTCTTGCACAGAAAACAAAGCGGTTTTCCTTTGTTTTCGCTTGCGGTGTCAACTTTAGCGGTAACCATCGGTTTCCCATTTTCTTCCTTTCCTCTAGCGAGATTCACGATTTCCTGGGCTTCCAAATATTGATCTGCCCTCCTTGCCAACGTGTCCTGGTTATTACATCCTCGCTCCTTCAGGAAGACCGCCAACCTCTCGTCGCACCGCCTCAGGAATTGCTCGGACATCATCTTGTCTCGCAGTGCATCATAAGTTTTGGGAGTCTTCGCCAGCTCTTGCCAGTGGTCGAAGTTTCCGCAGAGACGTCCCGCGAACTGTCGACCTGTTTCAGCATTCTCGGGCCGGGCATCCCTAAACTTCGTGCGGTATCCTTCCTGGGTGTAACGGAACCGCTGGAGGAGCGTCTGCTTGAGCTTTCCACAGTCCGTAGAGACTTCTGCAGACATACGTCCTACCACGGTCAAGGCTTGTCCCGTTAGGCACAAGCTCAGCGGCAGGGCCCACTTGTCGGTTCGCCAGCCTTGGCTCGTGGACACCCTCTCGATTTTATGGATGTACGCATCCAGTTCGTCCCTACCCTCATTATAGGGTGGAATCATTTTGTGTGGGCTGCAGAAACTCTGACCACAACCCATACTATCACCGCCGAACTCCGGGTTCGGACGCTGCGCCTCTGCGACACGACGTCGCTCCTCGAGGAGGAGCCTTTCAGCCTCCATGCGAGCTATCTCACGCTCATGATCCGCCTGTGCTGCTAGGCGTGCCTCCTCTCGATCTTTCGCCCTCTGGTCCCTCATTTCTTTTTCCTCAGCGCTCACTCACGCCAACAATGCCTCTCCACTCAGCCCCATCCCCTTCCCTAGCTCAACTAAGTTTCCCTTCTCGTCCATTCTCGTCCGCCACACACAAACAACGTGATGCTCTCAGATGTAATGTGACAGCTTAGTCCTGTCGCAGACGCCAGAAATTGTGATGGTTAGTGACGTTTGTCACTATGTTTGTGGTTTCACATGAATCGCTTAGACAAAAGAAGAAACTTTATGTTGCACACTGAAGAAAAAGAGAGAAGCGATAAGGGAAAAAAACTATACACAGCGATCCTCGCCCACTATACGAGGGGGTAGTCCTAACTAATACCACGCGACACTACCGATCGCGTATAGTTCCCGATTGGTAGGAAAACCGCCGTCTCAGAGTTGGGTTCCCCGTCGTCCCGGCGTGATGTGCTCGTTGACGTGCGTGAGGGCAGAGGCCACACGGCAGGCACGGTTGATTGCACACGGGTGCGCTACCATGTGCAGCGCCGTTGAGAAGGACGTCGCGGCCAACCCAGCAGTATGGGACCGCAACTCCCGAGGACCAGGGTGTCGCATATCTGTACACGTGTGCTTGTGCGATACACTGTCACGCGGCCCATATCGCGACACCCTCGCCCACCACGTGAATAAAAGCGCTTGGCGCGCGGTGGGGCCGGGGCACTTTTCCTTCGGCACTCTTGGTTATCGCTATGTTGCTGGCATGCGAATAAAGCATGTTTGAATACTGTCGGCGTCTTCATACCCGGCAGCTCTGGAACACGACATAGTTCTTGGCGACGAAGATCTTGGGGCCCTGGTGGACTGCCACAAGAAGACAAGTCAGCGACACACAATGTCGGCGCACTTGGGGCAAGTAGAACCCTTCGATGAATCTTCAGCAGATTGGGCTAGTTATGAAGAACGCCTCCAAGCATTTTTGCGTGCTAACAAAGTCTCGGAGGACCAGAAGGCTGATACCTTGATAAGCCTAGTAGGACCGAAGACATACGCGTTGTTGAAGTCGTTAACGTCTCCTGAGACTCCCGCTAAGAAGTCTTTTGAAGAATTTCTAAGCTTACTGCGATACCACTTTGTTCCTAAACTGTCCATTATCGGCGAAAGAGCCACATTTCATCGCCGCTCACAACCTGCCGCAAGAGACTATTACTCAGTATGCCGCAGAGCTGCGTAGACTCGCGCAAACTTGTGAGTTCGGTACTTTTCTTGATCAAGCGTTAAGGGACAGATTTGTTTGTGGTTTGCTTCGGGCTGACATACAACGAAGTTTATTTGCAGAAGACAATCAGTTAAAGTTTCAGACAGCAGTTGATCGTGCGATAGCCATTGAAGCTGCGATTCAAAGCGCATCTGCTACGCGCTCAACAGCACAGCAGGAATTTCAAGTGCACAAAGTTAAAAGCACTGGGGAAGCTTCACCTCTTGTTATCGCTGCGG
>JALIZH010012679.1:0-41893 GCA_030522465.1 Rhipicephalus appendiculatus | reverse complement strand
TTTCAATTCCAGCGTCTACAGTTCGTCTCATATCAGCTTAATTTTGACATGAACACTTACCTCAGAGCAAACATTACCTCTATCGGTCAGATTTACAGCGACATCAGGCGGTTATTCCAAAGAACTCATCACAGCCACCATTGTACAGAGAGAGGAAAAACAAACATGTCGCCTTTGAATTCGCCTCAACGAATTTGAGCTCACGCCTCAACGTGATCTCCAATCTCGGTAAAAGGGCATACTTTCACAACGGTATTCGGTCATTGCTGCCGGTTAATAAACCGCTAGACTGGTTTATTACCCATGCCGTGTAATTTATCCTGGGTTATACTGGGACGTCCCGGATACAGTTTCGCAACCGCAACAGATACAAAAGGCATTCTTTTTGCCTGCTTCATGTTATACTCCGATAGAGACAAACGAGGCTAAGCTACATGTGGGGCTGCGTCTAACGTGGCGAAAAATCCGATCCGGCGGATTTATTTCCCTCGACTGGCGTTTCCGTCGAGCTTACAAAGTAAGAACATTTTTTTTCTTGTTCGGCAACGATCGTGAAGTCTGATCGGTATGCCTCCTGTGCGGAGTTAAAGTTCAATTCGGCGTGTAAAGGCGTACGTCTTCTTCTCGTCTGGAAAGCCTGTTTCTTTCTTTCTTCACCCGAATAAAGAAACGTACAAAACCCGCAATCCTTGCTACACAGTGTGTCTTGTGAGGCGCCGCGCATTCGGAAGCCCATTGCAGAACAAGTGCCTTCCAGCGAAGCAGGGCATGATGTGAGGCAGCAGCCACATCAAGTAGCGAGGCGAACGCGAAAGCAAGACAGCAAGTTCGATTTCTCTTTTTTTGTTTTTTTTTTTGCTGGAGTTTCTTCGGGTTTTTTTCTAGTCTCCTTCCAGGGCACGATCAATAAAGATGCGCTCATGATTCCTCTTTTTTGATGGGCTGCGTTTATCAAACATGGCGCAGATGCATTGTCTCTTTATTGCCACGTTTCTTATACGTCGATGATGCTGCGACTTCATAACAACCTTACGGTGAACAAGGGACATAAAAAAAAAAGATTGTCGAGCTCGGCTGCAGACCGCGGGTCGTATTTCGATGAAGGCGAAATGCTAGAGGCCCATGTACTGTGCGATATCGGTGTACATTAAAGAGCTCCGGATAGTCAAAATTTCCGAAGGCCTCTAGTACTTATATCGCTTATTACTTGTACCGTAATTACTTATATCGTAATTATATCACTATTGTGGCAATTCAAAACACCAGAGAGTATTATTATTGTCATCATTCGCCGATGGCCAGTCGACTTACAATAGGTAACATTCCGTATCTTTGAAAATAAGATACTAAACTATAAAAGGGCCACGCCTGAATAAAAGCAACACGATTTGATACCCAAGAGTCCTTTCCTTGTGCATGGTTAAAAGCCGACCCGAGAAACACCAGAACCATTTAACCTCGTCAGCTGTACCATGCAGCCACAAAATAATTCTAGGGGAAGCATTCCGGGTGTTATGGCTATGGGGCAAACAGCTGATTTAGTTAAGCATCCATGTAAGCGAGAGGGCGTGTGGTACGTTCCAAAATTACACGCCACCCGGTTCCCTGCACGTGGGCCTCGTTACATTTGCGGCACCACTGCCTCTTGTACGAGGGTAAACGGGTGGCTCTTATGCTTCCAGTCCCGAAGCACTAGGGAACATTTGGTTCGATTTTTGCGAAGATTACTCGAATTCGCAACTGCGGGTCACATAGAAGTTTTCGAGTGGCACGATAGAATTCCCCAGCATGGCACGTTGCGCTCTCCTTTCTAAGCTCCAAATGGAAACGATGCTTTGGAATGGTCTTGTTTAGGGTTACGCTGATATTGTTAACATTTCTTAAATGTTCAAATAGACCTTCATTAAATGCGCCGTCACAACCCCACAGTTTTCATTTATTAGGCTAATATTTCAGTATCTGAGAGATCGAGTCATAATAGTAATTCACGTATATTTTTTGGACGAATTTATCATGTTATGCAAAATTCCACGTGTAGCGTAATTTTTGCACAAGTGCGGCAGTCGTCCACTCGAGCCGGTGAGCTTAGTGTCCATGCCTAGCTGCTGTAAGTGTGCAGGTGTGCGCAGGGGTCTGTCTGCGTGCGTGAGTAAGTGTGTTTGTGTAGGTGCATCTGTATGCATGTGCGTGTTGGCGACTACCGGGTTGTTTCTTATTGTAGCATCAAGCGCTTCTTTTCCGGCACCATTTTCAATCCTTACTATTTCCTTTGCATTGCCTTGGCTACCATGTTCTGCTGTTTGCTAACCGAGACCTGTGAAGAAGCACGTTACTCCCTCTAAGCGGGCGGACACAACGCAGGTCTTTAATTGGGCTTTTTTTTTTATCGCGTCCACTTTTTAGCGAGCCGGGTTGATTGATCGGCGTAAGTTCTCGCGTAACTTTCGAAGCGCAGCAAGCTGTGAAGTGCACGTCGCCATTCCTTACTGCCTCTGTGTATGCACATTGTGATGGCGAAATTAGTTCGCAGAGCAACTACTTCAAATGGCTTTGGAGAAGTTAACGAATATACCAGACATGAACTAAGCTGAGCTAGTTGGTATGAATCTGTCTTAAAGACAGCACGAATATCGGCATGCAGGAACACAGGAAGGCAAGAGCAAGAGGAGGCGCTGGATTATCTACTGAACTGTTGATCGCATAAAAAACACGCGAATATACGAAATAAAGAAAGAGTCCGTACCATGCATGCACGAAAGATATTCAGACCTTGCACACATCACCACCTTAACACACCCATGACACATCCTCCGTTCTATCTATTCATAATATAGATTCATAATATAGGTCTTTATCGTGCCTGACTGACGCAGCCTGACTGACACACCCTTGCGACAGTTACCAAAGTGTGCAGCCTCAAAAGTTCAGATGCCATCTGGCTGCTGCGTTTAAACAACATAGAAGTGGAGCTATAAACTGGAGTGCGCCCAGACTGCTGGCTATGCTACGGCAGGTGAGCACTAGCAGGCTCTTTCAGGGAATTTAGGTGCTCTCTTATGGCCTCACTTGAAACCTGCGACTAGAGCCGGTCGGGCGACCATTTGCGAATGTCGACCAAAAAGACTCCAGGCAACCCGTGTTCACACCAGCATGCGACTTATACCCATCGCCTGTCTACGCATATTTGAAGTCCCGCTGTAAACTTGGCGCGGTGTGTAGTGAAATCTTACAAGCGTCCCTTATCGGGCTGCTCCTCGGGGGTACAGGCCTGGGCATTGCGTGCTGGAGTTCTTTGATGAGTGTTGCTGTGCAGCAGACTACCAAACTACCGATACGTGCCGTAATCTCAAACACAATCAACGCCTGCTCAGCATCGTGTTCGAACTGACCTGGCAGGTGTTTAAAGGACCCCTAACCACCCGCGTTCAAAGACGAGGGAGTGGTTTCTTTCTCGCCTTCGCTATTCTTTCTGCTAACAATATCTTCTCCTCGACAGTTACTTCTTAAAAACATATGTACATTGTAAGCATTTAGCGTTGAGCCTGTAAGGATTTCGCGCTAGTCGTCAACACACTGTTATCTCCGCTGGCGCAGTTGGAAACACCAAAAATGAAGTGAAATCAGCTGATCGCGCGCGATAGTCATGCGAGACAAGGAAGAGCGGGTGGGCGCTTGCATGGCAAAGCAATGTAGGAGACAATTCCCGTCTGATATTTCGCGTATATGGACCAATCGAGAGTATGTACCGTAATGAGGTCGCGTAAATCACCCATCTTGCGTCGCAATTTGCGCCAGAAAGACAAGAAATTACACCATCTCCCACTAAAGGGAACCATGAGGGGATGCGAAGCAGCATTGGGGATGTACACCAAGTTTCCGTTTACGTTCACTCGGCCGTCGAAGCCAAGCGTCGGCGTCGAGCTACCGCTTCCGCTGCAGAGAGACAACGCGAGTCTGCGGCGAGGGTAGCGAGGCTTTCGAGACAACTGCAGCGACCGGGAACCGACGGAGTGACCGCACGATTCAAGCGAGACTTCCTCGACCGAGTGCACGCGCTTATATGAAATGGGGGAGGGAGAGGAGGGAGTGGGTTCACAGGCTGCAGCGCGGGGGGAGGAAGAGGATAGAAGGCGACCGAATGCCTGCATAAACGCCCGCGTAAAGGAGGACAGTGCGCGGCTGCAGCGGCTGCAGCGCGGGGGGAGGAGGAGATAACGGCGACCGAACGCCTGCATAAAGGAGGAGAGTGGGAGAGAGAGTAGGCGCATGCGCAGTAAGGGTGGTCAGGATGCACACCACCACCACCGGATTGAACTCCGCCCTAAGCTGCTTCGCATCTAAAATGCTAGGAGAGAATAACGCTTTCACTTTTAGATGCGAAGCATCTTATGCTCGGGGCTTTGTCCGTCCCTCCCGCGTCCCGCGTCCCCCGTCCGCCGTCCCGCGTCCCGCGTCCGGCCACTTTCATGAAGTAGGGAAGCACCCGTTATGCGAACCAGAACACTGTAGTAATATGAAGGCCGTCAACCCTACAACAGTCATCAGAGTCATGGCCGAGAGCACAGAGAGGCTGTTTAGCAATGGCTATGCAGGTGGTGTCTGTCGCCCAGGTTGACCCCATTCCTTGAGTCACGACTGAGAGCACAGAGAGGCTGCTTAGCAATGGCTAGGCAGGTGGTGTGTGTCGCCCAGGTTGACTCCATTCCTTAATCTTGCTTGCATGTGTTTGGAGGGGGGCTTAGTCCGTCCCTCCTTCCCGCGTCCCACACCACCACAGCGCATGCGCGTCCCCTCCCCCTGTGCTCTCCTACACTCACCCCCCTTCCTCTACTCTAGGAATCATCTAATCTACGGAGCGGCGCATGCGCGTCCTCTCCCCCTCTCTCCTCTAGGAATCCTCTCCTCTACGGAGCGGCTCCCGCGTCCCACACCCCCCACAGCGCATGTACATCCCCTCCCCCTCTCTCTCCCCTCCTACGGTTCCCCCCCCCCCCCCCCCCGTCCTTTCCTCTAGGAATTCTCTACGGAGAGGCGCACATGGCAGATGGTGTGACAGCTGCATACTCCGTTGGGGGCGCCACGGTACTTGCGCGGTATGAAAATGACGGAGAGCGCGCGCCTCATTCTCTCTCCTGTGCAGCGACGCGATGAGCGCCCGGACCGCTGCCGTGAAAAGAGAGTGGCGACATTCCTCCCGCTCAAGCTAATTATCTCCCCGCTGCTTCGCATCCACACATGGTTCCCTTTAGCGGGAGATGGGGAATTTTTCTATTTTCAGAGGCCGTTAAAGAACACCCTTTACGCGTTCCTTAAAGGAGCACTGACATCAAATTTCAAAGTCGAGATGTGTCCTTCATTCGATTGCTCGGTATGCATAGGTCGTCTTGGCCAAATTTGAATGCCGTCCGTCGCGTGGAAGTTATTTTATTTCGAGGGCAAACCAGGCAAACAGCGTATGAAGGCTCAACGGAAAACTGGATGCCCTGCGACATAGACACTAGTGCAACGTGTGAGGTGTGATAGAACACGTGATAGAATCACACCTATGACGTACGCTAGTGATACGCTAGTAACAATGACGTCGACGGTCTGAGTGTGTTTATTGTGGCGCCGACGCCCGGCGTGGTCTCAGTAGTGGCTCTTCTTGCTGTGTTGATCTGTGCGTGCGGTACATCGTGTCGCATCGACTGATTTGTCGTGCGCGAGTGCGATCACTCGGAGCGACACAGTACGTGCCAGGATGTCGGGGAGCCGCTGCGTAGTGCGAACCTGCCCGTCGAGGCGCGGAAAAGGCGGAAAGTGCGTGTCCTTTCCTGCATTTCCGAGCCTCGAACCTCAACGCAGCCAGTGGGTTGACTTCGTTCGGCGCGCCGTTGGACCGAGGGACTGGACACCTGTGAACAGCAGCCGCATTTGCTCGCTTCACTTTGACGCGGGCTGCTACACGATGAATCCTGTGTTGGCGAAGCAGTTCGGTCTCTCGTTTGATACGAGGCCCAGTCTCCAGGCCGGGGCTATTCCCACCGTATACGTGTGCCCTACTGCAGCTGAAAGCAGTGATTCACTCGCCAAACGTCCGCGACATGAGGTGCGTAGTTGGTGTTCCTGTGCTCCGGCAGTACGGCCGAGGTTGATAAATACATTGCTTTTAACGCAGGATCGCGAGCCTGCCGCTCCTAGCAGACGAAATGTCAGCGATGTCAGCTGGACGTGACGTCACCTTTTTTTGTGGCAGCAGGATCAGCTGGGGAGCGGCCCCGACGTGGCCGCGAGGTAGCGCTACCAGCACTACAATTTGGCGGGTTTTCCTCCCGTTTTGAATCGCGTTCGATACCGGATATATTTATCAACATTACTGGTACTTATTCGTCCCTCCGCTGCATTTTGAGTCGAGAATCGTTACTTGGGGGTCGATAGCTACTCGCGGATGCAAAAAAATCCACATGCGTAAATTTGATGTCAGGGCTCCTTTAAGAGGTGTAGTGAGGAGGTTAGCTATAATCTGTTTGCAAAGAATGCTCGACGTTAAGCCTTTTTTTTTTTCGTAGCACTATCCTAATCGATCGAGTGGTCGATTGTCTATGCTCTGCGCATGCATATGAACTGCGCGCCGCACTGCGCAATTTTTAGAGCTGATTTAGTACCTATTTTGTGCAACGTTAACCTGCGCGTATTTGACATAACTTTACTTTACGCTAAAAAACAGGACACGGGTGCAGTGCATATGCGGATATGTACTCATATACGTTCGAAATGCCGATGTGCGCACAATAACTACCACGCAGTGCACTCACTGCGTGCAATACATTTACACAATCTATTCGAAAAATAGCCTCTTCATAGCTTTCCTTCTTCCATGACCTTGAAAGTGTAAGTGTGCGTGTTTGCGTCATTTAATTACTTCATGTGCCCATCTCATAAGTTGGCATTTTTTCGCACATTTTACGTCGTCGGTATGTTCATAATTGTTTTGAGCAGTCAAATATTCAGTCACTGCATATATTTTCATTCAGGTTCGATGAAGTAAATTCGAGCGATCTGCTTGAGGTGT
This sequence comes from Rhipicephalus appendiculatus, assembly GCA_030522465.1. NCBI lineage: Eukaryota > Metazoa > Arthropoda > Arachnida > Ixodida > Ixodidae > Rhipicephalus > Rhipicephalus appendiculatus. The sequence continues at coordinate 34,842 of JALIZH010012679.1, read as the reverse complement.
TGCAAGTGCCGAAAAATATGCATTACTAGTAGCTAATGCACTAAAATGGCCTAACACTTGAAAATTCTTAAAGTATTTCTGTGGTTGCCTAGTAAAAAAAAGAATTATTAGTTAATTTAATTTTTCTGTCATCCTCTGTTATTATAATTCTTCGCTTCCTATTTCGGGCGCCAAACCAAATATTGTAACGGCTTATAATCGCAAGTAGAGAAACATGACAAATAACGATATAAGGATTCTTCTCGCAAATGTGCATCAGAAAGCCCGTTACGGGCGCAAATGTGCTGGTAAGTAAGGGCGCAAATCTGCTTTCGGGTCGGTGGGGCGGTAATAACTAAAAGCGCCGGCGTAAATGCGTGAATTCGGTAAATATTGGGAAAAAAAGAGACAGAGTCTTTTTTTCATGTAAAACGAATAATACACACACGCCCCAGCCATGCATTTCTAAAGCTTTTTCAAGTGGCTCGGTTTTTATTTGTTTTGTTTTTTCGAGGGCACGGGAAGAAAGAACGCGCCGCAGTAACTTCATCGCTTTACGATTATGGCGTGCTAGACGTTGTTTGCGCTACGAATAGAACTTACTGAATGCCAGTCAAGAAATTGAAGCGACCAACACTTAGGTCTGTGTATATGGAGTGGGCTAATATTCTCGGGGCGTTGCATTCGAAGAACACAAAGTACACTTTGCTATAACGTACAGTCTGAGTCTGACCTAAATTCCTAACGACGTGTTTCTTTTTCTTTTAATTCAACCTATTCTTGAACGCTGCTTTGCCATGCTACGTTGAAATTTGCGAAAAGCCCCCCAAGATTGCCCGCATGTTCAGTGTATTCTTTCCTTCTTTCCTTCTTTCCTTCTTTCCTTCCTGCTTTCGTTCTGTCTCTGCTTCTCTCCTTCCATAATTTCTTTCTTTCTTTCTTTCTTTCTTTCTTTCTTTCTTTCTTTCTTTCTTTCTTTCTTTCTTTCTTTCTTTCTTTCTTTCTTTCTTTCTTTCTTTCTTTCTTTCTTTCTTTCTTTCTTTCTTTCTTTCTTTCTTTCTTTCTTTCTTTCTTTCTTTCTTTCTTTCTTTCTTTCTTTCTTTCTTTCTTTCTTTCTTTCTTTCTTTCTTTCTTTCTTTCTTTCTTTCTTTCTTTCTTTCTTTCTTTCTTTCTTTCTTTCTTTCTTTATGCGTGTTCACGTGCCTGCGGGACGTTATTGGTATACATAGGCTGGATAATGTCATCATAAAAAAACGATCTTAATGTGAAGAAACGACATTCTGTTGAGATATATGATGAATAAAAATATGGCCTATTCTGCTACTCCCACAGTGTAGTGATGTTCCGCCACCATATAGTCGAAAGAGACAGTAACAGACTTCGTGGTCGATCAAGGCTGACAAGGCGAAATGCCCAACAATATAGTCTTCCCCGTAACAATATGTCAGCGGTGGATACAACCTATAATGGCTTTCTCGCCTTGGAAGCACGAGGAACTGCGCACATGCATGCAAACTTCCAGACCGTATAGCACGTGCAGGAAAGAGCATTGGATGTTTATAAAAGACGTGAGGGAAGTTTTAAACTTCGCGTACATATTTTGAGCTTTTGTTTTTCTAAGATATGCGATTTTGGAGCTTGTTACCAATCCAGAAGCGTATAAAAGAAGGTTCTTTTTTTTCTCCGCTCATAACTGTACAACCTTCAAAAAGCGAAAACAATTTAGGAAAACATACATGTGGCAGTATGAAAAACAAAAGTAATATGCACCCTCCATAAATGATAACAGGCAGCAAAACAACAAAAAAAACCAAAGTAAATCCAATTTATTCAAAATTGTACGAAACTTATAAAATACTTCTATTGGGTGTGTTCAGATAAGAACGTCGGTGCATGTCCGCCGACCCCCTTTAATTTCGCCGAAAAAAATATATTTTGTTTTCCGAGTCCACAGGACCACAAAACCACTTTTGGTTTCGCGAGAACAAATTTCACCTTCTTTAAAAAAAATTCACATGTCTCCACTGAGCCGCCACCGCCTCTTTCGAATTTCGCGAAAATGGGATTTCGATGAGACGCTACAAAAACACTATTGTAGCTGTTGGTCTGAAAAATTTTCTCCACATACTAAGGATAGTTTTTGTTAGGAAAAAATTATTACTTTGCAGTTTTGATGTTGTTCTGTTAAGAAAAAAAATCGCGAAGTCGACACAAAGCTCAATATTGCTCACATTTAAGATTTTATTCCTCCGCAAGTATAAACTCCAGACTTCCCGAAATTTCTGAAAACATTGCCATATGTTTGTTAAACAAGTGTGCTGAACGAAATATTTGAGAGTGGCTTCAAACGTCAACCAGAAATGTTCAACTGAGGACATGTCTCTCAAAATGCAATATTTTGAAGATCATTTAAAAAAAAACACCATCTTCGATTTTTTTTAAACTCTCCAGAATTAAAGCCAAGCACGTGTTCTAACTTAATCTGTAAAAACATGTTGCATTATTTTTGTGAGGTCGGAACTACGAAGCACGAAAAGTGGCCAAATTGACGTATAGTGAGTAACCACAACATTGAGCGAGCATAGAGCTATAGTTGCCATTATCGTTATTTTTAGGTCCTGAATGTCATCTGTTGTGCTCGAGGGACAACAGCTTGACAGATAAAACCGAAGAGTTGCGTTAAAGTGCAAATTTGTTCATTTGCGTGCGTGCACGCGTCGCAGTTTTGGTCCTGGCGTAAGGACTAACCGCAAGATTTCTAGAAATGTAGTCAAGTCGAGCTCTCGGAAGGACCTGTTTAATTACCCCTATTGTATATACAGGGAGTCATAGTCACAAGTCATAGTCAGACAAGTTAGACAGTCACAAACGTCACTGAAGCACTTGTGCGTATCTTGCTCCTGGTGAAGCAACCTTGTGCACACAACCCATTTCGGCCTCAAGGAGGAGAACTTCGTGAGCTCGATCCCAGTGTCAGGGCGAGCCGCTGTAGACGAAATGTTTCCCGAATGGACCGTACTTTTTTTGTCCTTTAGAACTAATTGCAATGAAATCTTTCTTGTTTGGGCTTTGTTGGGTGGAGTTGAGCTCATCGTCAGTATAATATTTCATTGCTGCCTGCATGTTTTCTGGCTTCAGCTTCGATCTGGTGTAGAGGTTCGGATTTGACCACACCCGGGTGTCTGTATTTTCTGGATTTCCGAATGAGATGCCGAGTTGTGGATGGAATCATTTCTTGAATCTCTTGATGAGAAAGGTTCACAGGGAGCAATGTCAGGAGGCGGCAGCGTTCATAGTATGATTCGCAGGTATCGAATGTGTGCTTTAGGTTGCGCAGCCACTCGTGACACGTGTTGCAGGTTTCCGCTGAAGGACCAGGTTCCTCTGTAGTGCCGTACGCTACTGTAAGGACAGCAGAAATTGTCCTGGAGATAGCGCCCTCGATCTCAGCTTTCTCACGCTGGGCGTAAGACACTCGACACTGTGCTTTCACTTTCGCCGGAATTTTCAGGGTTTTCACGTCGGTTGTCTTAACGAGTACGTTTAGCATTCTTCCAACGTTTGTCTCCGTGGTGTGCCCTTTCACTCTTCATTTTCTACTTTCCTACTGAAGAGTAGCCACATGTTGTGCTTCTTATGGCAACCATTCTGATCTTGCATGGCGCCACCACGTCCAGTAGGGCAACAAAGGCACGCTTTTGCAGCGAATCTAAAGGAAATAACACTATGAGGAAGTGACAGGACATAAAGAGAAAGAAAACATTATCATAAAGGGCAACGTGTGCACACATGTTGTGTCCTTGTATAATCGGTTCATTGAACCAATGTTCTTTGTTGCTCCAGGATATATTGTTATATTGCACCAACTTTTATCGGGCACGAGCGCAAGCACATTCACTGTATGCTACGGTTAAACGAGGTGCACTCTGATGAAGCCGCACACTCGCCTGCTTCAATTACGCGGTGCTTTGATAATCAGGATAAAAAGTACAAGCCGCGCTGACGGTGTTACCCTACACGAACACAGCTTGAGTTCTACTTGTTATTGCTCACCCATACACAGGACCTCCGCGTTCTACGGCGTATGATAGAGTGTTTACACGCTGCGCGAGAAGCAGCGTTACGTATAATAAAGTGCACAAACAAGCGAGACACAGTTTGTTAGACAGCGGATGCAAAAAAATGCTGCAGTGGCTTAGCTCGGCTATGCCAGGATATACGTAGCGTTAGCAAAGCTTCAGCTCATTATTCTTAGCTTTCCTGATTGTCTAGATAGTCTATGATTAGCTTGATTATCATGCTTACTGCTGCTCCAATGACACACACACGGTATACGTATATGTGGCACATGTATATTAATTTTTTCTCAACGTCGTTGCTTCTATATTGCCACAAAGACGGCTCGGTGATCAGTGAAGTAACACGCTGCCGTCTCTATGGCCCCAACGCAGTATTTGGAATTATCTGTCTCTGATAGACAAGATGAATGGTGGTGAATCCCAAATCCTGCTTCCATGAATCCCAAATCCCAGCTTGGGACGCTAATTGCCAGGCAACTACTTCAGGATCCGATGAGTCAAGCTTCTCCGCTCTTCTGCGCCGTTGAGCAGCATTTGCGCTCTCCTTCTCCATGGCTATACCACACAGGCAAACGCCAGTTAGAAGCGCCGTGGCTCCAGCGCAGTGTCAGACGGCGACTGCACATCGAAGGCTGCACGCGCGCGCCGGCGGCGCCACTGCGTCTACCACGGCTACGACGTCACTCCTCTGGAATGCGCAGACCGGCAGCGGCGAGTCGCGCGCGGCGGCGGCGGAGTGCGCGGGAGCTGCCGGCTCAGGTGCGCCAGCTCTGTGACATCACTGATCCTCGCGCATGCGCAGCACGGCTCTTGATGTGCCACGCGAAACGGGCTTGGCTAGGCCAGTGTAGCTAACGCTACAAAACGCCAGCGGCGGGCAGCCGACAGATCATTAGTGTCCCCACCAGGGAAAGCAGGTAGCACGAAATTCAAGGAGGCGACGCGCTCCAAGTTGCTCTTTAACCGTCCACGTCGGCAAATAACTATACCTAGCCCCACTGCACTGCGGCAGAATCGAAATTCTTCAATTTTAACTCAGATTATCTATTCTTACGCAACCAGAGCGCGGGAAAGCTGATGGACGAAGAGAGTGTCGCGCAACAGGAGCGCTCGTGTTATCCGATATCACATGTCCCTGTCCGTCGTGTTCATTGGACTGTAATATTCGTAGAAAAAAAAATGCAATACCAGCTGCAGCTTTCTTAGCCTTGTTATTACATCCTGATGTATGCTTACGAAAAGACCGATTCATTCCCCGTCCCAAGTATTCAGTGACCGTGGAATGAAGAATCACGCAATGCTAATGGAGACCTTCCTGTGAAGAAAACTTCCAGGGTGTATGGACTACGCGTTTTTCCACGCACGAGGCGACAAAAAGCCCTTAAACTGTTCTTAAAAGCTACTTGACTTTACTAACGCTTTGAACTGCTAGATTGTGATCTTTGGTATTTTTCTGTACTTTCCTTTTTTTTCCCTACTTACCCTAAGTTTTTCTTTCTTTGTTTCTCCTTTCCAAGTGCAAAGTAACTTACCGGAGACGTCCGTAATTAACCTTCCTGCAATTCCCTCTTCGTTTTCCTCGTTCAACATAGTCTTTATTAAGGTTGGTGGCAGAGGCCAAATCACTTTCCAACGTTGAATGACAAAATAAAACCTTGCTGATATCACTGCATAGGATCGCCAAATCACCGCTTGATTTTGCTGTAGAAAATGATTCTATGGTTACCTTGTCGCCTGTTGTCAGCGAAATGCTGCGAGTATGAAATCTGACTTGAAAAGTGGGCCAGTGTCAAATACCTATTAGTATATTGTTAGTTCACTGATATGAACCAACATCCTTGATATTAACAGAAATTGTCTCCGCTGCTATACAAGCCTTTCTCGTATACAGTCAACTTACAAGAGAGAGAGAATAAACTTTTATTATCAAATGCACAAAGAGCCTTCCTTGAGTGGGGCCCTCAGTCCAGGGCTCCATTGCCTTGCGCGACCCTGCGAGCCCGCTGGACCAGCTGCTGCTGTTCCTGCCGGCGTAAGCTGAGCAGTGCAGACTCCCAAGAGGAAGGGGTGGGGTTGGGAATGGGAGGAACACCCTGTGGGGCAGAGCATTCCCACGTGGAGTGGTACACTGTCGGTACGGATCCACAGAAGGGGCAGTAGGAGGGGTAGAGTGTCGGATGAAAGCGATTTAGCGTATAGAGGCAAGGAAATGAATTGGTCTGTAGTTGCCGCCAAGCGACAGCATCTGCTCTGTTAAGTGAAGGATGAGGAGGAGGATACGTATAACGGCTCTGTCGGTAGTACTCAAGCTTCTTATGAACTGGGATGAGTGTGGATATTAATTTGCGTTTCCTGTTACATTACATTACTTCTATATGGTTAAATTAATGGAACACGTGATACTCACGCGTCTTGTAAAATACATGGAAGACCATAACCTTTTTTCCACACACGATGATAGGCTTCCGATGTAAACTTTCCACCCAGGATATCATGCTTCAAATTCACCACCAAATTATAGGGACGAGCACGACGACAAGAGATAGCAGAGCTATATTAGGCCTAGACTTAGCTAAAGCCTTTGACAACATTACGCATGAAGCTATTTTAGAAAACCTCCAGACATTACGAGTAGGGAAACGAACGTACGAATACGTTAGAGATTTCCTATCGAACAGAAAAGCCCGCATTACGATCGGACAGCTAAAATCGGATGAATTCAATTTAGGGAGCCGAGGTACACCACAAGGCTCGGTTCTTTCCCCGTTACTTTTCAATGTGGCCATGATAGGGCTTCCGGAGACGTTGAGCACCGTGGAAGGGCTACATCATAGCTTATACGCTGACGACATTACGCTGTGGGTCACGGGAGGCAGTGACGGATACATCGAAGCTACCCTCCAAGAAGGAATACGCAGAGTAGAGGACTATGTGGGTAGTAGGGGCCTTCAATGCTCATCGCAAAAGTCACAACTCTTGATTTACCGCCCAAATAGAAGGGGCTGTAAGACCAACAACGGTACGCCACAAATACGACTGAACGCGCAGGGCCAACAAATACCGGCAGTTGAGAGTATTCGGGTGTTAGGCATGCGGATACAAGCAAACAGGCGGAATAATGAAACGATAAAGGCATTAGAAAGAGGGACGCAACAAACAATGCGTCTGATCGCTAGAATCTCAAACCGACATAGCGGCATGAAGGAGGCCAACCTAATTAGGTTAGTGCAGGCTTTCGCCATAAGTCGAATAGTATACGTGGCTCCTTATCTGAACCTCCTTATGGCAGAAAAAACTAAAATTGAAGCACTGATAAGGAAAGTGTATAAACAAGCACTTGGTATACCAGTCAGTACACCCACGGACAGGCTACTTGCGTTAGGTGTCCACAACACCCTAGATGAATTAATAGAAGCTCATAAAACGGCCCAATATGAGAGATTAGCTCAGACTCCTACGGGCAGGAGGATACTTGACTGCCTATACAATGGCTATGCAACGCAGCAGGGAAACAAGGCCGATATACCGCGAGAAATACGCGACAGGATACACGTTCTACCGATTCCCCAGAAACATGCACCCGGAGCATGACGCGGAAAGGCGTGCGGCAAGGGTGAAGACCCTCAGAACTAGATATGCGAACATCAAGGACGTGGTCTACGTTGACGCCGCGACATATCCACATGAACGAAGAATGGCTGTAGCTGTCGTAAACGGAGGGGGGTAAGATAGAAGCCAGCGGCTCACTCCGAACGCATAGCGCAGAAACTGCAGAGGAATCAGCGATCGCATTGGCCATAGCTTCAACGTCGGCAAGACACATAATTAGTGACTCGAAGACAGCGGTGCGAAATTTTCTAAGAGGGCGAATCTCGTCGGAGGCGTTTAGAATTTTAACCATTCTGCAAATCAATAGGCACATAGAAATAATATGGACACCTGCGCATGCCTCTCTCCCTGGAAACGAGGCGGCTCACACAGTGGCTCGAGAACTTACACACCGAGCCAGTGAGCAACCTCAGCCAGAGATGAGAGAGGAACGCCTGGTCAGTTACAATGAAATCACAAAGTATTATAGATTGGCGAGGGCTCGGTATCCCCCTGCCCACCCGAGACTCAATAAGACACAGACGGTGGTCTGGCGCCTTCCAACGTTGAATGACAAAATAAAACCTTGCTGATATCACTGCATAGGATCGCCAAATCACCGCTTGATTTTGCTGTAGAAAATGATTCTATGGTTACCTTGTCGCCTGTTGTCAGCGAAATGCTGCGAGTATGAAATCTGACTTGAAAAGTGGGCCAGTGTCAAATACCTATTAGTATATTGTTAGTTCACTGATATGAACCAACATCCTTGATATTAACAGAAATTGTCTCCGCTGCTATACAAGCCTTTCTCGTATACAGTCAACTTACAAGAGAGAGAGAATAAACTTTTATTATCAAATGCACACAGAGCCTTCCTTGAGTGGGGCCCTCAGTCCAGGGCTCCATTGCCTTGCGCGAACCTGCGAGCCCGCTGGACCAGCTGCTGTTGTTCCTGCCGGCGTAAGCTGAGCAGTGCAGACTCCCAAGAGGAAGGGGTGGGGTTGGGAATGGGAGGAACGCCCTGTGGGGCAGAGCATTCCCACGTGGAGTGGTACACTGTCGGTACGGATCCACAGAAGGGGCAGTAGGAGGGGTAGAGTGTCGGATGAAAGCGATTTAGCGTATAGAGGCAAGGAAATGAATTGGTCTGTAGTTGCCGCCAAGCGACAGCATCTGCTCTGTTAAGTGAAGGATGAGGAGGAGGATACGTATAACGGCTCTGTCGGTAGTACTCAAGCTTCTTATGAACTGGGATGAGTGTGGATATTAATTTGCGTTTCCTGTTACATTACATTACTTCTATATGGTTATTTTTGATACCAAACTCGATATATATTTTGGCGTGCTCCAACAAACAACCCGAACAAATAATTCAGTGGTGATGGCATACTATCAAAGAATTCTTCGACAACCATCGCGTACCAGCGCGTCCAAATGGACTTCATGTACACACAGTCACTGCAAGGGCGTTGTCGACGAAAGCAATCGTCGCAAGAAACGATCTTGGCGTTCATTTATCTTAGTCAAAACATAAGAGAACGAAGACATAGAGGCGCGTTGGGAAGCGTTGCTGTACTTTATTTACATTCGACGACGTTCTTGGCCCACAGCTTGCTACATGCTTCGGGTGTTCTAAGGCTCATTTCGATTACAGTTAGTACCATCGACCGTGCCCTTTATAGGATGTTATTTAAGAATCCGAAACCGCCCTCGAACATTTCAAGGAAGAGAATATATCTCTGGCCACAATCCAGGCCATATTTTTAATGGCATTTTTATTTGTTTTATTTATGCGTGTGCTTTTTATTGTTTTGATAGACCATCTTGTTCGGTTCTCTAAATCCTCCTAAATTCTTGAATCAATTTTCCTTCTGCAATCACTGATACGTTTACTTCTTGTAAACGACAAAGAACAGCGAAAATGGTCATCGGGTGTTAACTGTATATCCATATTGTATGTTCAATAGGTATTGGTGCTCATGTGGATGTGTACGTGAGAAGTGGGGGAAGGTTGAGGTGAGAAGAATGGAGCAGAAGACGCTTTCTATTGAAACTGCTTCACATTTAAAACTTTAAGGCTAAGCCTGAATGAATCTTTGTAAAAAAGCCGCCAGGCCTGCGCGGAACGCGCATCACAGTCGCAGCGAAAGCTGGAAGAGCGGCCTTTCTAGAGCCTTTTAAACACTCTTGGGGCAACTACTACAAGCGCACTTACATGGTACCCACTACGCCATAAATCATCATAATTTTTGTGTAGTGAGGAAGCGTCTACTATGCCAATATTCTTCATTCTTCGGAAAAGCGTGGTACCCGCTACACACATGTAACGCATTATGTGCACTTTGGTTGTTCTGTGGCTGACGACGATGAAGAATTATGCCATTTTGTAATGGGTTGGGGCATTGAACGACCCACTCGTTACGCAATTCGCATTGCGTTATGCCTGGTTGTTACTTTACGGTACGGTACGAAGAACTTTATTTAAAGATCCGGAGAAGTGCCACCCCTTAGGGTGACGCCGCGGGCCGCTCCCACGTGGGGACAGTTAGACCTAGCCTAACCGCCGCATCGCAGGCTCTCTGGACAGCCCAAAGTTGACGCTGGTATTCCGAGCTCTTGAGGGCCGAGCTCCAGTTCTGCTCTGTGAGGTCCTTATCCCCACGTAACGAGGGGCACCGCCAAAGCATGTGCTCTAAATCGCACGTTCCCCCGCAGCCAGGGCATTGCGAGCTGAAGTCACTCGGGAATAGACAGTGCATGAAAGCGAGATTCGGATACGAATTAGTTTGTAGCATCCTAAGGGTCATCGCCTGTGGTCTCGTGAGCTTTTTGTGTGGTGGAGGAAATACTCTTCTTTCCAGATAGAAGTGCTTTGTAAATTCATTAAATGTGAATAAAGTGTCTCGGACCTCTTGAACTCTGCTCTGTGACAAGGCTTCTCCTCCCGCGCGGAGAGTTAGTACGCGCGCTTGGGGAGTGGGCGATGTCATTGAGGTTGGTGAGAGAGTCCAAATTTTGACCTAGGTGTGCCGGGAACCAAGTGATCGTGTGCATAGTTATGGTCCTGTTCTTAAGGATGTCGTGTGCCTCTTTCGCTATGGAGCCCGAGGCAAACGCCCTGACTGCCGATCTAGAATCAGTAAAGTAACAACCATCCATACTGTTGGATGACAAGAGGATGGTTGTTACTTTACTGTTCTAAAACACTTTAAAACACACGTTAAAGCGATTTCTTACCCGACATGAAGCCTGATCAGTTTGCACAGCAGTTTCAAGCAGTGGCGTAGCTCAGTGGTAAAGTGCTGGGCTGCCACGCAGAAGACCCGGGTTCGATTCCCAATCTGTCGTAGGTGTTTTTTTTATTTCTTTAGTTTTTTTCTTATTTCGTGCGATATTGGTTACGGACACCGGCGGCGGCGGCGGCAGCGGCGGTGGCAGCAGCGGCGGCGGCGGACAACTACGGCGCAAAAACGACCCTTGTTGTGATCTCATAACAGCTTTCGCTGTAAAAAATGCGAATGTAGATTGGCTTGGAAATGTGACTCCTACAAACAAGAGGACACTCAAAACACTACAAACAAGAGAACACTCAGTATGGGTATTCCCATAGGCAGTCGCTATACGAGCGTTAGCGTTATGTCTGAGACCGGTCAAGAAATAAAAAGGCTGAATGAAGGCAGAGGCATTAACTAGAGTTCGTCAAATCGAAAGGAACATACTCCAATGGGGATGGTACGGAACTCAATATGGCGTAGCCTATTTGCAGGATAAGCTTCAGTTATGTCAAAGGAAGCTGATGATACTTCCTTTGCTGAAGTTCAGTGTGGCAGTAACTCAGCGCGGACACATTTACCTCAGGTTTCATGGTTTCGCGTCCAGATGACCGCCTTCCTTTCGTTATTCCGTGGCCTTGTCGCCATAGTAACGCGAACACACGACTAACTTACGTAAGGCAAAACACCAGCGCTCTGTTTTGCCAGCAGTACTTAGATGAGCCTGTGTGCGCTTCGGGGTAACTCTGAGCGATCGGTGCAGATGATGCGGAAACATCAAAGGAAAACATAACGAACCATGGGACTTGCGCAGCCGTTCTCACGGAGATAACAAGGTGCATATGGCGTTTTGTCTTTATATATTTGTGCTCATGCACTGAACACGAGCATTTCCTTCAAGACCTTAATGCTGCAACTCGGGAAAAGGTGCATCTTCGCTCTTATCCTTGTTTCTATGTTTCTTGAAAAAAAATATGTAGTAAACTTTAAAAGCTATGAGATACGAGGATGTCATGAAATCGCCTCATTGAAGCGAAGAATAAAAGACGGGGTGCGTGAAATGTTTGTACGATTGTTATGACAACACCAGAAACCACCTATAGCTTCGAAAAGTAAGCCACTGCTTCTTACTACGTTGCTAAAGTATATGCTACTTACCTGCCGCGGTTTCACAGTGACTACGGATCTCGGCTGCTGGTCTAGAGGTCGGGCGTTCGATCCCCGCTGGGGCGGTAGTATTTCAAAAGAGGTGAAATGTTGGAGGCTCGTATGCATAGATTTAGATGCATGTGAAAGACCTCAGAGGAGCGAAATTTCCAGAGTCCTCCATCATGGCGTGTCTCATAATCACATGGCGAATTTGGCACCTAAAACTGCAAGTGTTACCAAAAAAGAAGCTGAAACACTTAAAAATGAATTTGCAGTGTGTAATTGGAGTTTGTTCTCTGCTGAATTACAAAAAATGATGTGAGAATCCTAAAAAGTGAACGCAAATAGTATTTTTGTCCAAAAAGTTCATAGCTTAGACGCAAGGGCGGTGCAATGAATGCGGGAGCAACAAATTGAAATGTTATAAATGTTATTCAAAGTAAGACGAGCAGCTAACTCTCTTGGATCCGATCTGTGCAACTCATCAAAACGTCGTTTTAAGAAAATACGGCCACTCCAGAGACCAAAGTGGTTTTCATGCTGTCAGTCCTGTAAATACGAAGAAGGCCTTGAGAGCACTGCAAGCTCACGACCCATCTCTTGATGTCTGTCAAGACAGCGCACGCATCAGCGCTCGCATGCGCGCCCTTATGCGCAAATTTCGCAGTTGCTGTTCGAGCTACGCAAACGAACTGAAGATGACCTGGTTAGATTTAAACTGCAGAGCGCGAATTCGATACAAAACATAGAAGAACACAAAGAGCACAAGACAAGCGCTAAGTTTACTTATGACGTAGTAAATATGTTGTTCGTTTACACGTCAACACTTTCGGCGCGCTCGCATGCGCGGAACAAGACAAATCACATTACTGTCGACATGGTCGACAATTATGTGATTTGCTTTTTAACCAAGGAGCTTTGCACAATTCTAAAACAACTCCAGCTTGCTTTCAAGGAGGAAGCCTTAGCTGCCTCATTAAACGTGAAGCTTGGCTGTCGGTGGCGTCGGTGTCAACACGAATGACGCGAAAGATCATCATCATTTCAAGGCGTCATCATGACGGCGCAGATCGCAAAAAATCATGACGTCGAGGTGATTTCGCTATGACCTGAGATAACCTAGGGTCACGTGAAGACGTTATTGTTGCTTGGTCCAGGAGGGCTGATCCTCCAATCACGGAGGCAGTGCGAAACCACGTTAAGTAAAGAAGGTTTTCGTAGGAGAGATCGACGAAATCGGACGAGAAGGAAAGGAAGAAGATGAATTTGGACTTGAAGTCGTCATAGGCAAATGCATAAGGGGCCCCGTGAATTTTTATTATGTTGCTCAAGTATGCAGCTTCTTTCGTTAGTTGGTCAACATTTCCCAATTGCAAATTATTTCATGCTCAAACAGACATCGTTGAATAAACGTATCTGACAGTTGATATTTCCGCGTTCGTCGTCTAACACTCTTCGCAAGTTCTCAATACTATTGCTTTTAATTTACACTATCCATTCATTCCTCCAGAGAAACACCGACGTGAAAAGTAAAAAAGGCGAAAGTGTTCCTTGTACACATTTATGTTCTTTATTCTTCGCTTCTTCCGTTTCGTGGTTCCTCACATTTTCTGGAGGCTGCTTACGTTTTTCTACAGTTGATATCTACATTAAACATTACCGAGAGGGGTTCTGTCAATGTTTCCCAGGAAATGGAAAATACGAAAAAAATTAAAAACTCATTTCAATTATACCAGTAGAAGGCACTCTTTCCCCGTAGTATAATCATTTCTAGAATAGAAGCTGAGTCAGAAGGACCACCACTGACAAAATCTAAAGGGAACTCCTAGCTGTCGGAGATCATTTTTCTACATAGAGCATCAAGAAGTAGATTCATACAACACTGAAATTCCACACGAGCTTTTGACAACAGGGTTTACATAAAGCCTCAACAAAAGTGAGGAAGAGGATAAGGGAAAGTCAGGGGAGGTTAACCAGGGCTGAGCCTGGTAGGCTGCTGTTCACTGGGAAAAAAGTCGGAAACGTAGTGCAATTAATGTTCTGCTGCTGTAAGAGAGAACAACGTCTACATATTCAGAATCAGCTACCCAGCCTACTGAAGTAGACAATCTGATTTAGTGAACCCCGCACACATAGGTTCAATATGTATCACATCGTGAGTGAAACCAATTTGGCTGATTTTTTGAGATTGTGCGGAGAAAAGTGAGATCTGATGTCCCCAACTTGGCAGAAAACACGTCCAAGCTACCACTGACCAATCTCTTCATCTTGTTATATAGGAACAACAGCGCTAAAAAGAGGCGAGGACAAGTGAAGACACGACACAGGGCCTGTATCATGTCTTCACTTGTCCTCGTCCGTTTTTAGCGCTGTTATTCCTACATAATGATGAACCACCAACTTCATCTTCATCTTCTTCTTCATCTTCTTCATCTTGATTGAATCTCGAGAAGGGCTTTACAGGCCACTTTAAAATGAAGTTAGAATTGTGGTCAATCGGCAATGACCGGTCTAACAATAGTCCCCAAGCATCAAAAGGCTGCCTTATGATCATTAACGTACATCTTACAGTGAAGAAATGCTTATAAACGATTGCAGCTCTATCTCTCTTTCATACCGGCCTTCATAATACGTATTCCAGTATTTTCCTGCTGTATCACTAAACGCGGAAAGCGATCAATTTGAAAATGTCGAAGCCAGCATCACTGGTGTCTTGTATTGAAGTGCGCCGCTGTCCCAATCCCAGAAGAAGGACATGTACAACAAACAATAGCATCTTCGACAAAAGTTCAGGTGAGCATGGAGAATTAAAAAGATGAAAAATCTCTGGACGGGGACTGCCCCTATAGCAAATCTTTCGACAAGCAGTCTCGCCTTCTTCAAGGCAGGAACTGCCTGAAAGAAGAAAACGCCTTGGTCAAAGATGTTAACAGCGCAGCAGTTTTTGCTCGATCGTTCGCCAGCGCCGGCACTGTAACGCTGATCACGTGGCCTTACGGTATTGCGAGAGTGATGCTCGGTAGGAAGAGGGGAGTGCTGCGCAGTGCGCATGGCTGACAGGGAAGACGGCGGTGCCTTGTCTATAGGTGTGAGATGAAAGATTGGCGGAAAAGGAGTAGCCAATGAGAAGCATCCCTAAAGGAGTAGTTATGAGGCACGGAGGAAAGCGCGTCAGAATCCAGCTGTTTGCGAGAAGTAGAGAGAGGGGGGAGAGGAGGAGAAAAACAAGAGAGAAGGCAGGGAGGTTAACCAGGCACATGCCCGGTTGGCTACCCTACGCTGGGGGAAAGGGAAAGGGGAGCATAAAGCTGAGAGAGAGAAAAGAGAAGGGAAGGAGAGAAGAAAATGGTCAGTAACTGTGCTGACGCGTAGGTAACGGCAGCACTGTACAAAAGTCAAAGGCGCTCACATAGGCCCGTAGTCCTCAAAAAACACAAAAGGGCTTTGACTGCCTTGTGAGCCGACGAAAGGCGAGGACGGTGCTCCAGCAGCATCTGCACGGAGAGCGGCCGATCGTCCAATCGTCGCAACGCGTCAGAAAGTTTTCGTCTCTCAGAGGCATAACGAGTGCAATGGCATAGCAAATGATCGATGTCTTCTTCGGTGCCGCAGACCTCGCATGCCGCACTGTCGGTCACTCCAATTGCGAGAAGTAGGTCAGTGGTGCATTAAGGAGGGTGTCAGTTCTTCGCGACTTCCTTCTTTCTGCATAGTCAAGACCACTCGTACTCCTGAGGAAGAAGCCGCTTGACCTAGCGAATACAAAGGCCTGACGGAGGGGGGCAATATATCGGCTCTTTCGGCGGCTGTCATGGAGTGGAACTGGCTGGAATTTTTTTAGTAGCATGTACGGACACTTCTCTAACTTTTGGAGAAGTCATTAATTCAATGGCAGTGACAGCTTTGCCCGCTTAACACTACAAAGATTGGATTGCGCAGCGGGTCGCAGTGCTCTATCGTGGTTCAAGCGGAGAACACGAAGAAAGCCCTCCCGAAATTGCGCCGAAGCTAGGACAAGCGACTGGTTGACGAAGAGAGCAAAAGAAAAAGAAGAGAAATTAGTTCAGCCAAGTGAGAGATGATCAGCGCAGCAACATAGAAAAAGGCGCGAAAATTAGATGGGCTGCTCGACAAGGGCACGGATGCCGTTAGTGTTGCTGGAAGCCAATTCTTTTCCCGAGATCTTTGGTGGTGCTCGCTCATGCAGGTACAGCGGGAATGAACGGGAATATTTCCGCCTTCTCACGTTCGCCAACAAAAAAGTGAGCAGCCATTGTATTGGTCCAAATGATGACAACAGCGTGCGACAGGTGCAAGTGGGGCCGGAGCTGGAAGGGCGTGGTGCAATTCCTGCGTCCGCAACTTCTTGTTCGTACCTGCGAGTGTTCCTTCGAAGTGGTTCTGTTCTGTTTGTTGCGCTTGCACGAAATTGTGTTATCACATGCCACATCTATAACCACAGAGACTGAGGCTGGGACAAGAGCCCGGTGTTGTGATATAGAAAACAAAATTCTTCGAGAGCCATAGTTCTCAATGAAAGTGGCGGCATTATAACACTTGTAGAAAAGAAGCATAGAAAATGTGAGGCAGTATTTCCTACGTTTATTCGAGTGCCAGTGAGCGAAAGAGTGAGTGAGCGAGCGACCAACCGAGTGATTGTGCATGCGTGTGTGTGTGTGTGTGTGCTTGTGTGTTTGTGCGTGCGTGTTTGTGTGTATGTGCGTGCGTGTGTGTGTTGTGCGTGTGCGTGCGTGCGCGCGCGCGCTGCGTGTGTGCGTGTGTGTGTGTGTGTGTGTGTGCGCGTGCGTGCGTGCGTGCGTGCGCGATACGACAATAAGTCCTCTTCAGTGTCTGCATGTAAAATGTGCAATCTCTTGTATTATTTGTGTTTATGCACTATGCAGTTCACGCGGTTGATTCTTTACCATGTCTATCTACTTCCTTATTAGCTATTCGCAAATGTGAACGGCAACTTATGCGCATAAACATTGTGAGACGCGTCCGCAGTACCGTAACGAGGATGAAGGAAGTGTGTGACGCTTCTTTTTTCATTGGGAAAAGTGTACGCTCAGAAGATTCCGCCTTGTTTCATTGCGAAATGACATCGAGAAGCATTATCGTACAACTCACTTTCCTTTTCTAATTCTAATGCTTCGGAAAGTTTTAGGACGAGACACGGTACTTATTGTGGCGGCTCACGTCGATGTTCAATTGGCCGCGATCACCCCCGTGCGATCTTGAGGATTTCTTGCATTTACGGCTCACCAGAAGCTTTCAAGCGTGACACCTCGATGCTACCTGGCAATGTTCCTGCAGAGGAGCTACACGGAATTGCACTCTTGGGCTAAAGTGTTCGACAGGCAGTGATTCTTTGAAGTTGTCTGCACGCCCGCTCTTGCAGCCATTAGTCGCAAAGAATAGCTACGCCCCCCGACCTCCATGTCCACGCAGCGAAATCTTTTAATGTCTGAGGCAAGGTGAGTCACGTGAAACACATGCGTTGTACGAGACTAACATTAACTCCTATGGGCGGGCCTCCTGTAGTCGTTTCCGGTGCGATAGCACCTATTACGGTGGTTACTCTCTCTGCTCCATTGCTTCATTACTCGTGACTAAATCCTTACTTGATTAGTTACTTTGTACTTATATTGTTACCGTCGAGGTGGTACTGTGGTTACGGGTGCTCGGCTACTGACCCAAAGGTGATGGAATCGATACCGGCCGCAGTGGTCGCATTTTCGACAGAGGCCAAAAATACTAGAGCCTTTGTACGTAGACTTAGGTGAACGTTAAATACGTTTAGGTGGTCGAAATTTCCGGAGCCGTCCACTACTACGTGTCCGATAATGATAACATGGTTTTGGCTTGCAAAAGCTTAGCAATGAATACTTGTATTGCGCTTCACGAGACAAACAAATGCGTCTGTCAACACCTCGCAATGACTGTGGTCGTTCACTATTGTTTTGGAGTTGCCGCGTAAAGACTTTCCACATCGGTAGGTACGTGTAAGCGCGAAATTGTAGGTGGATGGAATAATAAGCAAAAGTCCGAATGCTCACTGCACGCTTTGATACCTTTTTGTAAGATAAGGAAATTTGTTTATTAAATTCAGCCGTGTCATCGCACTTTTCACGTGGCTGTCATGACGCATATGTTTATGAGTATGGAAAGTCTTTGAACGAATCAGCTTTCTAGAATGCTCTCGTTTGTTATGTGCAACTTACTCTTTCTGTGTCATCGAGGGTGCCGCCTTATTGATATTGAACTCGTGGTAGCCCAAGAAGCAGCACTCAAATTATATCTACGCAAACTTCTGTTGTGTGTTTGTGTACCTACCCTAGCGCAAAAAAAAAAAAAGACACTCAGCGTAGGTCCACTGAGTCTTCACTTCCGCAAAGGACCACAGGATGGTGGAGAAAATTTTCGCAGGTATCAGCCCGTAGTGTAAATAATTTTTAATATCCATCACAGATTTGTACAGTCTGGCCATGCACATCTACGTGAATAACTGTAGAAAAACACTGCTTAGTCATTCGGGAGAGTAAATTACTTCACACGCTCCGCATCTACCTTCTTCTGCTACCTTAGCACAGAACTCTTCGTAGAGCTACAGTGAATGTTCATACGAATCATACGAATAAATGCTCATACGAATCAATTGTTCAACGTAGGACATGATCATCCACCATAGCAAAAACTTGTAGTCGCTGTGTAACATTCCTCCCGCTTCTTTTCTTTGCTCTCAATTTTAGTTACTTCCTGCACAAACCGCCAGTCATATGACGTTCACTCTTCATGCACCTTTTGTGCTGCGAAGACCATGTATTCCGTTTACAGGCACGCACCATGGCGTATCCGAGAATAAGCAAAAGAACTGAGGAGGCAAGATCACCATCTTCGGAAGCCTTTGGCTTGATTCTAACAAGTGCAGCGAATGTTTTCTTGAGCATTTTATATTCCATCTAAAGGCTGAGAAAAACTGCTGGGAACGTGCGTTATCGGCCACCCGCAAAGGCCAGATTTCGTTCTTTGTTCGACGCTCTTACAAAAGCGCAGCCGGATCGAAGCTGTTCCAGCCTAGAACGAAGGGGTCAACATAAGGATTGACCAAAGTGTGCGTAGTTATGTGCAGTGTAGGAACTTAATGTTAACAAGATCAACGCAACACTCGCTCAAGAATAAGACGGATCGACAGGCCGGGTACTGGAATGACTTTCCTTATCACTTAAGTAGCTGTTGAATTCAATACAGTTGGCACCATATATGCATGCACAGTGGAAATCACTCAAACTTATAGTGGTTATTCGCTTCTACTGAAGGCAAAATTAGAATCCGTGGTTTAAATGAATTATTGCTTAAAGAAAGTTTCTGAAATCGTTCTTTTCATTTTTGCTGTATATTTCTCACTGTTCTAAACATGACCACTGGAAATACGACATGGTGGAAAGCCACAGCTATTGAGGCATGTGTGAATATGTGTCTACTCGTGCCCATCTTGTGCTTTCGCGCAAAACCCACAGTTCCTCCCGCCGCACGGAGCGTGCTTCCATGAAGCCTGACACTGACCGTGCAGTGCTGAATCAGTTCATGTGAGTTATTCAGAAAACTACTCATACTTATTCACAGGTAGATCAAATGTCTGGGATTGAGCTGTACGTCAGACATGTGTAAGAATCCTTTATACACCTAAAGAATTCACTCCGCTGGTGAAAAGTAATTTCAGCATAAACGGGCGGAATAACGTAGAAGTACTTCGTATTCCGTATTATGACATACTGTGTCGAAAGCCTTACCGTAGTCAATGAAAATGGCATCAAGCTGTCGTCTAACGTTAAGTGTAGATGCAATATCATAGGAGAACTCTAGTAATTGTGTCACCGTCGAAAAGCCAGAACGAAAGCCATGCCGAGCATGCGATAGAATATTATGTTTATGCATGTACATTATGACATATTTATGGATGATATGCTCCAATAATTTACAAGATGTTGATATTAACGAAATTGGCCTATAGTTTCACACTACCTGTTTGTTGTCATCCTTACGTATGGGTACAACCTTGGCACACTTCCAGAGCAATGGAACAGTAGACGACTCAACCGACTTGGAAAGTATGACTGATAAATGCGGAGAGGTCCATTCAGAAAAACGCCTCAGAAACATATTAGGTATATTATCGGGCTCTTTAATATTCATTGCATAAATTTTGAGTATAAGGTTACTTACCCCGGCAGCAGTGATTAGCATGCTACGACAAGGTGGTGGCGAAGAGTTAGGGCAAAATGTGGGGGTGCACCCATCATCTCAAATGAACACGGATTTAAAGTAGTCATTAAATTCTTCAGTGACGCTAAGATTATCACAGCATGATTTTTCAGAAATAATGTATCAGAAAGGACAGCTCTGACCTGGTGGACTGATGGCTTTTCAGAACATTGATGGCTTGGTGTCATAGTTGGCTGACATTCTTTTGTGAACGACGACATGGTATTATTACAGTAGAAACTTTTGGCACTCGGCATAGAAGATTTAAAATTACTTTTGAATGTAGTTAACAAAGAAGATTTCATTGGATTGAAAGCATTGGCTTGTTTTCAGAGACGCCTAATGCAACGAATCAAGTGTAGAATCTCGTGGGAGTACCAAGAATACGTAGGATTGCGCTTTTACAGCTGGTTGGAATGTAATGGGTAATACATTGATTCACAATTGTATTAAAATGCTTCACGAATACATCGACGGAGTAATGGCTGACATTGCTTAAAACTCATCAAAAGACGACACAAACGTTTCAATTAGGAGTTATCATCAGCATGCTCAAAGTTCAAAACAGTCTGATGTAAAGAAAGTTTAGGTACAGTCGCTAAATGAAAATCAACTATGACACCCTTGTGGTCCGACAGGCCTTCGACAATCTCACAATGATAACCATATCGTTTGAGCAGCTCATTAACAAGAAAAAGGTCAAGAATTGTACTTTCGCGGGTTACAGAAGAGATTATTTGCTTCATATCAAAAGATATACCTATGTAAATCAAGTAACCACAGGTGACGTTGTGATTGCCATGTGCTGATAGCGTGTGCCAGTCTATGGTCGTGGTATTTAAGTCACCAGTGAATACCATTTCGCAACAGTTTTAATTTTATTGGGTTATATTATCCATAAGATCAGAAAATACACCAAAACATGCATCAGATTTTGGTTTATTTTCCATATAGATTCACAGCTGATGACATTGGTAAGTACAGTAAAATCAATCTATTGTTTCACAAAGAGCGCAACTCCCCCAGCACGACAGCCACATCTATCTTTCCTCAGGACACAATAAGCTGACGGTAATCTGGCACTAAATGTACTTATGCACGTCTGTAGGATGCATAAACACAGCGTAGTGTCGCTGCTACCACTGGACAAAAAAAAATGACAACCACATAGCTTCGTCAGAATAGCATCGTAGGCGACAGTTCGTGCAGCGAGTATAAAAACGAAAACAAAAAAATTAAATAGGGAAGTAGGTCTCGTATCTTTAAGCACATGAGTTTCAGCAAAGAGAAACGAGCACCAGATCGCAGCTACTCCACCAAAGTAAGTGCTGTTGATATTGACTCGGGCAATCTCTGCCGAGAGTCAAAAATCTGAAGAGCACAAGTGAAGTCGTTGCATTCGCGTGGATTTTAGCGCGATTGCTTCATTTCAGGCTGTCGCTACGCAGAGAACTGGACATTAAAGTTAGCCGTTTCCGATGACTGTAGACATCCTAAACCCTGCAGGATTTCTTTTACACACTCGTGTGTCCGTCTCCTCTTATTCCTCTCTACAATATAGAAGTTGAAATTTACATTGTTTTCATGTGTTTTATTTAAAATACTCTTAGTACTGATTTAGAACAAGGCAGCCTAACAACAAACTGAAATGTTCAATGTTCATTAGTTATTCTGCCCTTCCACTATAAAACAGGTTAATGGTTTAGTATGATTTGTAATGTATGTATGTATGTATGTATGTATGTATGTATGTATGTATGTATGTATGTATGTATGTATGTATGTATGTATGTATGTATGTATTTACGCAATGTCAGTCATTGGCAAAATTCATTCAGGTTCTCGACGTGCATACCAGATGCTACGTCACATTCTAATAGTATTACTGAGCACAACGCCGCATGCTAGATGCCGAGGAGGTGCGTTCCGATGCAGGTTATATAAAAAAATACCTGCCTTTAAATGAGATGAAAAACTGCCGTTAGGTCCAGCCTGTAAAGCGTGCTTTGCCTGTAAGACGTCACTGTATGCAGACAGAACGAACTTGTTCCAGCTGTAGCATGGATATATGGCACAGGCAAGAGCGCCGGCGAAAGAAGAGAACGAGGACTGTTGCTGATGCTCGCGCTTGCTCCGCTTGACATCTGGTCGCTTCACCTCTGCCAGTTCGCTAATAAACCTCTCACGGGCTTACCGCTAAACGCATCCTATTAAGTGGTGGAGGTGCTGGTTTCCTTTCCCATCCTGGAACTCCGCAACCGGACTCTATCTTCGCCATCAACAATGCCCACCGATGTCGCACAGCAGACTGCTCCCACATCCCCACCTGCCCGCTGTCCCGGCGTCCCAAGAGAGCGAGACCCAGTCATCTTCACCGGTACCGATGAGCAGGATGTCGAGGACTGGCTGTCTTCGTACGAACGAGTAAGCGTCAATAACAGGTGGGACGATACCGACAAACTTGGCCGCGTCCACTTTTACCTCAGAGGAGTAGCGGAACTCTGGTTCAACAACCACGAAGGCGAGATCATCAATTGGGCCACTTTCAAAACTACCTTCGCGGACGTATTTGGCCGACCGACAGTGCGCAAGCTCCGCGCAGAACAGCGCTTGCGTGATCGCGCCCAGCTGTCTGGCGAATCTTTCACCTCATATATCGAGGATATCGTAGGCCTCTGCCGTCGCTTAAAGCCTGACATGTCCGAAACCGACAAGGTGAAACATATAATGAAGGGCATCGAGGACGATGCGTTCCACATGCTGGTGGCGAAAAACCCGCAAACAGTCGCAGACGTCATTCAGCACTGCCAAAGCTACGACGAGTTGCGAAAGCAGCGCATTTCAACTCGACGCCCTGCTTTCGACACGGCCAGCTCGTCAGCATTGACTGTTAGCGCTATTTCTCCGGAACCGGCGGTGTTGACGCAGCAAATCCAGCAATTCATCCGAGAGGAAGTGGCCCGCCAGTTGTCTCTTGCGCCTTTCCTCCCGAGCAGTACTCATGGGCTCACCTCGTCGCTGCGACAAACCATCGAAGAGCAAGTCTCCGAGGCACTTCCGTCCACGTACCAGCCACCGCCTGTGTCCGCTCCGTTGACCTACGCTGACGTCGCGCGAAGGTCTTCCCAAGACGCCTTCCTTCACATCTTCCCAAGACGCCTTCCTTCCATCAATTGATTCGGACCTTCCTGTTGCTCAACGGACCCAACTCTTGACCCTTCTCGACCACTTCCGGACGTCTTTTGACAACACGCAAACCAATTTGGGCCGAACATCAGCAGTCGTTCATCGTATTGACACCGGCACCCATGCACCATTGCGTCAGCGTCCATACCTGGTCTCTCACGCTGAACGCCGAGTTATTGACGACCAGGTGACCGATATGCTTAATCGTGGCGTCATACAGCCGTCCAACAGTCCGTGGGCCTCTCCGGTGGTACTCGTCAAAAAGAAGGACGGTAGCATCCGATTCTGTGTTGACTACAGGCGCCTTAACAAGATCACGCGCAAGGATGTTTATCCGCTTCCCAGAATCGACGACGCTCTCGACTGTTTGCAAGGGGCAGAGTTCTTTTCCTCGCTGGATCTTCGATCGGGGTACTGGCAGGTACCCATGGATGAAGCAGACCGCTCCAAGACTGCGTTTGTAACCCCGGACGGCTTGTACGAGTTCAACGTGATGCCATTCGGCCTTTGCAACGCCCCTGCCACCTTCGAGCGTCTGATGGACAACATACTTCGAGGCCTCAAGTGGCAGACGTGTCTTTGCTATCTGGACGACGTCGTCGTTTTTAGATGTGAAGCATCTTATGGCGAAGCTTAATCCGGTGGTGGTGGTGGTGGTGGTGGTGTGCCGCGTGCCCACCCTTACTGCGCATGCGCAGACCCTTTAAAAAATAAAAATAAAAAAAACCTCCTCTCCCCCTCTCTCTCCTCTAGGCATCCCTCCCCGCGGCAACCCCACCCTCACTGCGCATGCGCCTCCCCTTCTCTCTCCCCCACCCCCCTCTCTCCTCTAGGCATCCCTGCCCGCGGCGTCTACACTCCCACTGCGCGTGCGCGTCCCCCCCTCTCTCTCCTCTCCTACACTCCCCCCTCTCTCCTCTACGCATCCCTGCCCACGGCGTTCACACTCCCACTGCGCATGCGTGCCACCCCCTCTCTCTCCTCTCCTACGCTCCCTCCTCTCTCGCCTCGCGACGCCGACGCAGGCAGCGTCTGCTAGCGAGTTTCTTGGTTGAAATAACCGACTGCTCGCGCTGCACAACCGTTCACTGGCCACCCCGTATATACGGCAATGGATCTTGACCTCCAAGGTGGTGCCGGTGGGAGATTTCTCCCTGTGCGTTGTTGAACAATAAAAATTCGCAGCGTGCGCGTTAACTAAAAGCGGAGTGCGGGTCTCTGTGTCCAGTCGGAGTCTTCTGTCTCTCATTGCCCATTAGCAGCGATTGGCATGTTCCAGTAAGAAACACTGCTCCATCACTGCCTGCTTTGCGCCTCCCCAGTTTTCTCTCCTGCGCAACGCTGCGATGAGCGCCAGCGTCAACGCCGCCGCCAGTGTAAGCGTTAGCGCCCGCTGCTTCACATCTACACATGGTTCCCTTTAGCGGGAGATGGTGTAATCTTTTTCAAAAGATTTCGATACCCATCTTCTGCGCCTCGCAAGTGTCCTGGAATGTCTCACACATGCTGGGCTGCAACTGAACTTGAAGAAGTGTCATTTTGCTGCCCGGAAGCTCACCATCTTAGGGCATGTTGTCAGCAAGGATGGTGTCCTACCCGACCCTGCGAAACTCCGCGCCGTCGCTGAGTTTCCCAAACCATCGACACTAAAAGAACTCCGGAGCTTTGTTGGCCTATGTTCATATTTTCGTCGATTCGTCCATAATTTCGCATCCGTAATGGCCCCTCTAACACGCCTACTTGCTGACAGCCAAGGCATTTCGGCGTGGTCTTCCGCTTGCGACGACGCATTCGCGAAACTTCGTCATCTGCTGACATCTCCACCGATTCTCCGTCACTTCGACCCAGATGCCCCTACCGAAATCCACACGGACGCTAGTGGAGTCGGCCTTGGCGCTATTCTTGCTCAACGCAAGTCTGGCTTCGACGAGTACGTCGTTTCTTATGCCAGTCGCACTCTTACCAGAGCTGAAGAGAATTATTCAGTCACAGAAAAAGAATGTCTAGCCATCGTTTGGGCAATCCCAAAGTTTCGACCTTACGTATATGGCCGCCCATTCGATGTCGTGACTGATCACCACGCACTTTGCTGGTTATCATCACTCAAAGACCCATCTGGTCGTCTAGCTCGTTGGGCCTTGCGTCTCCAAGACTATGATATCCGTGTGGTCTACAGATCAGGCCGCAGACATTCAGATGCGGACGCTCTTTCCCGCTCTCCACTTCCCCATGATTATGGAACTGCGTCTGTTTCCAGCTACGATGCTGCGGCGCTTGCATACACCGACATGCCTTCTGAGCAGCGCCAAGACGCTTGGATACTCTCTATAATGGAGTTCCTGTCTCAGCCGTCCCCACGTACCACCCCTCGTTCACTGCGACGCACAGCTCGACATTTCACCATCCGCGATGGACTCCTGTACCGTCGCAACTACCTTTGTGACGGCCGCAAATGGTTGCTGGTGATTCCTCGCCACCTACGTGCCGATATCTGCGCCTCCTTTCACGCGGATCCCCAATGCGGCCACGCCGGTGTAATAAAAACGTATGCACGCCTCCGGCTGCGGTATTACTGGCGTGGAATGTACCGCTTTGTCCGACAGTACGTACGGTCGTGTCCCAAATGTCAACGCCGGAAGAGCCCGCCGCACATGGTCGATGGACCACTACAGCCGTTGCCTTGCCCCCTCCCGGCCTTTCGACCGCATCGGAATAGACTTGTACGGTCCCCTTCCCTACACGCCCCACGGAAACCGCTGGGTGATTGTCGCCATTGATCACCTGACACGCTATGCTGAAACTGCCGCGCTGCCGGAGGCCACATCACGTGAAGTTGGCTTATTTATCCTTCACAAACTTGTTCTTCGCCACGGCGCGCCTCGTGAGCTACTCAGCGACCGCGGACGTACGTTCCTTTCCAAAGCCGTACAAGCCCTTCTTCGTGAATGCAATGTTGTGCATCGGACAACCAGCGCGTACCATCCGCAAACCAACGGGATGACAGAGCGCTTTAACCGCACTCTGGGTGACATGCTGTCCATGTACGTGTCCGCTGATCACACCAACTGGGACCGCATACTACCCTTTGTTACTTACGCTTACAATAGCGCCACTCAGTCTACGACAGGATTCTCTCCGTTCTTCCTGCTCTACGGGAGCGAACCTTCCTCATTCATGGACACCATTCTTTTGTATCACCCGGACGCTTCAGAATCCACAACTCTATCTCAAGTCGCGACTTATGCCGAGGAATGCAGGCAACTCGCACGTTCCTTCACCGCGCAAGATCAAGCGCGCCAGAAGGACCGTCACGATGAAAACCTGCCTCACCACTCGTATTCGCCTGGAACGTTGGTATGGCTTCGCGTTCCCTCATCTGCTCTTGGCCTTTCCACAAAGCTACTGCCGAAATACGAAGGCCCCTACCGAATCCTACGTCAAGCCTCCCCTGTCAACTACATTGTTGAGCCCGTTCAACCATCGACGGACCGACGCCGCCGCGGCCGCGAGACTGTTCATGTGGATCGATTGAAGCCGCACTACGACCCACCCGTCGTACCCGTTCCATAGGTCGCCAGGATGGCTCCTTTTCTGCGGGGGAGTGATTTGTAGCATGGATATATGGCACAGGCAAGAGCGCCGGCGAAAGAAGAGAACGAGGACTGTTGCTGATGCTCGCGCTTGCTCCGCTTGACATCTGGTCGCTTCACCTCTGCCAGTTCGCTAATAAACGTCTCACGGGCTTACCGCTAAACGCATCCTATTACAGCAAATATGTATGTATGTATGTATGTATGTATGTATGTATGTATGTATGTATGTATGTATGTATGTATGTATGTATGTATGTATGTATGTATGTATGTATGTATGTATGTCGTACGTGCGTATGCATGCATGTATGTATGTATATACGAAATGTCCTTCATTCGCAAAATTCATTCAGGTTCTCGACGCGCATACCAGATGCTACGTCACATTCTAATACTAGTACTGAACACAACAGCGCATGCTTTACTCCGTTTCACCATTACCGTTCAGCACTACCAAGGCTACGGGGTGTAAGCAAGCTACACGCTTGCGCAGCAAAACATAGTTCTGTATATAATTACCTCACAATTTATGGGGTCGACACGTTTCCGCTTGTTTGACACGTGTTGCGTTATATCTATGAGTGATTCATTTATTATTTATCGCATTGATGTCGTATGCCTTTAATTGCGGTATCAGTAACCACCGGTAGCTGTGGTTGCAAATAAACATGGCAGTGCCCTTGCAGACGCGACCGCCCGCTTTAATCCGAACTTGCGCTTCGTATTCGCCCACTGAGCAGGCAACAACAAATAAATTATGGAATGAGCCATCGCTTTGTGACATCTCATGCTGAGCACAAAGCATCGGGTACATTTTTTCGTTATTAGCGAGATGAGCTGTTCGTTTATCCTCGCCTGCTAAGCCTAACGAGCCGAGAATTTGATAATGGTTCTTGGAATTAGCGCCATATAATCACGAATAGATCGCTGTCCAAGCATCAGCACATTAACCTAAAGCAAATACAAGCGTCAGTTTGTAACTTACGGGTCACACGGCGCACAATGACGACTTGATGAATTCGAAGCGGAGGGGCACCAGCTGCGATGGGTGCAGCCATTTTTTTCGGTGATGCCGTCTGTCCGCTTCACTGGTGCGAGCAGACGCCAGGCAGACGCCGAGCAGACGACGCGATGCGGATGAATACATGTGGAGGGGCTAAACGCCGTTCCTATTGGCTGAGGGGCCCTGTAGCCTTCACAGTGCTGAAAGGAACTTCTGATACATAGTATAGATGCCGAGGAGTGCTTTCCGATAGAGGTTCGATAAAAAAATAGTCACAGTTTCGCCACAAGGCGAAGCAATGAATGCGATAGCAACAAATTGGAATGTCAAGCGACGAATGCCAAGCAGGTCGAAACGTGCAGCGCGCTGCTCACGCACACATGACGCAAGAAAACAACACGCACAGGACGAGAGCGAACTAAAAACATTCACAGCTCGACACTTAACGCGCTGCTCAAACAAAAACGACGCACGAAACGTATTCACAGGTACAGACGAGCGCGAACTAACAAGTTTCACAGTTGTTACTTCGCTGTGTTTGAAAAGCGTGCTCTTTTGGCAAACAGGGGGGACTGCAGCGAGCGATGTGACCTTCGCGCGCCCGGTAACTACAACGCTATCGTTCCGGCGAAAGCCCCCCTTCTCCACCACCGCGAGATAAGAGCGCGCACGCACGGGCATCTACCCCTCCCCCCCCCTTCGGGTAAAGTGCGCGCCGGAGAGCTAGGAGCGCCTGAGAGCACGCGTCGCGATGAACGGGGCCCCGCCCAGCGAAGCTCCCGCCGAGCGCGGCCTTTGCGCCATCTCGCTGGTTATGCTGAAAACACACTGAAAACTCGCTGTATATAAATAGCTCACCGTTTGAACGTTGAAGGTCGTTCTCCTTCGTGGCTCAGCGGTTAGCGCCGCGCGCTGCAGAGCGAGAGGTGCCTGGTTCGATGCCACGCGTGGCAAACATTTTTCTGAATTATTTTTCTTTGAGGTTTTTTATAAATATATATATACATATACGGGGCATGACAGCGGCGACAACGGCGCCGGCGACGCCGACGGCGAAAACCAGCCGAGAGTGTCCATATAATTGCTATCGCAATAAAATACTTGCCTATGAATGAGATGAAAAACTGCCGTTAGGTCCAGCCTGTAAAGCGTGCTTTGCCTGTAAGGCGTCACTGTATGCAGACAGAACAAACTTGTTCCAGCAAATGTGTGTGTACGTGTGTATGTATGTATGTATGTATGTATGTATGTATGTATGTATGTATGTATGTATGTATGTATGTGGATTGTAATGAACAAGACTGACCTCAGTGGCATTGCTCTGTGCCTAAGTGTCATCGCCATCGGCGTAAGCTCGTGGTTGCTGCGCTTGGGTGAACGCTGCTCACTGCTGCCAGTTCTCCTGCATTCCTTGCTAATAAACATCTTAACAAGTGGTGGAGGCTGATCGGTTTCGATCGCCCAAGAACTTCCGACGTGACGCAGCACACGGACCACCTTTCCGGTGCATCCGATGTGTTCAGTTTCGGTATCTCTGGCATCGCGGTCTGGAAATTCGACGATGGATCTCTCAAACTACGCGCAATATTTTCGATTTTTTAAAAGTTAGGCTCGCCATAAATTGTGACATAGAACTTCGCCATATGAAGAACCGCCCTAAAATTGATAAAACTTTAACTCATTAGTTGGTAAATAATCATTACTGAGTGATCTAATAAGGGAAAAAATCTTTCCACCTCGGCCTACTAATTGACTGCGAAGATGACAAGTGCCTAACTGTTACAGCTTTTTAAGAAAAAAATTTGTATTGCTAAAAAAAACACCTTATATATGCAACAAACTACCAACAATGAAATCAGCTGCTAAGAACACGCCTCTATTGGCAATACTGCTAAACTGAACAAAATCCTGATCCTCATTATTTGAAACAACAGACAATGGAGTACATTGTACCAGCTAAAATAAAAGATGACATACACGGTATGAGAAGAAGAGTCAGTGCTAGAAAAATTATAGTTATTCTAAAACAGCGCATAAACAGGGACAAGAACGAACCACACGACACAAGCGCTGACTTCCAACGAAGTCGTGTGGTTCGTTCTTGTCCCGTTTATGCGCTGTTTTCAGAATAACTATGTGTACGTACCAACAAGCCCGCTTAGCTACCGTATTGAAACAAAAAATTATAGCTCTGGTAATTCTGATCTCAGAGCATGCACGCGTAACAGAAGAAGTAATGCTATTTCTCTAGCTTTCATTTGCTGAATCGGGAATCGCTCCCCTTGCAATCATCCATCGTTGAAGCTATGTTTCCACACAATGCAGCATATTGCACATGCACGGCGATATGGCGAATAGTAGCTTCCTTTCATTCGTTGATCGCACGAACAGAACGGATATTCGATCGTTCAATTGTAAGAACAACGCAAATCCTACTGGACTATGCAGCTTCCGTTACAAAGCATCTTACGATTGGTTCAGTTCCACAGCAGAGCTCATTCTTTGGAGGCTGGGTAAAGAACGAAGAATTCGAATAGTCTTTCAATATTACATTGATAGTCGCTATCTGTTGTGCTCGATCACGGAAGCAGCTCCAGAGATTATTGGATCTGAAAAAGATGTTTTCATTAAACAAAAATCACCTCAAGACTCCTCATTGAAGTTTGCAATGTTCAATTTGGTGTACAGGAAGCCTTAACTGCTCACTAGTTGATATAAGGCAAAGACGTTTAGTGTACTGCTTTGAGTACTGCAAAGAGTTGATAGTCGCGCTAGTTCGTATCAATTCATTATGACAACATGGCAGCGCAAACAAACGGGACAAAGTTAGAAGGTACACAAACAGCCGTAGAAAAAAAGCTTGGGTTTAATCGTAGCAGAAACATATACAAGAAAAGACGAGGGGGAAAGAGGTTTAAAAGGGGAAGGGTCAACCTACATCAGGTGTCACGAAGAAACGCAATCTCGCAATCTAAAAGTGATACGGAGGTTGAACTGACACAAATATCAGTGTTCTCGATAAAAAGGTGTCAGCAATCTTCCTGGCTGGTCGCGTCATGATTAGCGTACAAAACAGAGGTGCGCGGAAATTGCGGTGCGCAACCACACTTTGCCCAATGGGCGGACAAGTGCAAACCTGGTGCAGACTTTAGCGCTTTGCAATGCTCTCGCAAGCGCACATTGAGGCCTCACCAAAAAGGGATGCGGTGTCAATCACGTCAGTCGTTTTATTAACTGTCGAACGAATATTGTTTATTGCATACCATTGTATTGGAGCAGGCTGTATATCGGGACAGACTGGACGCTGCCTGAGTGTGCGCTTGCGACAGCATTGCGACGCGCCAAAGGCTGCACCAGGATGTGCCAGGAGGCTTGCTTTTCTATATATTGCCTTGCCGCAATAAAATTTGTTGTTAGAAGCGCATCGTGTGTCGTTCTTTAGTTGTCCCCGTCTTTTAAGCGCTGTTTTACCTTTCGTTATGCAATACCAACAGGCCCAACGTCGTCCACTTTTGTTGTATTCTAAGGTTCTATATTAAAAGGCGCCAAGAAAAGCACCGATTACATGAGATATTGGTCTCAAAAAAGCATTGAAACCATGCTCGAAAAAAGCGAATTCTAGGCTAACGGACTCATGAGTCGACTCACTCGGACTCACTCAGACTCAGATCAGAACGTGAGTATGAGTCTGAGTGAGTCTGGGTGAGTAATATTTTGTTGAGTTTGAGTCCGAGTGAGTCTGGTTGAAAAAAATTTCGTGAGTGTGAGTCCGAACGAGTCCGGCTCATAAAAATATTTTGGTGAGTCTGAGTCCGAGTGAGCCCTAAGCACAAAATATATTTCATGAGTGAGTCTGAGTGAGCTCCACAATTTGTGCCGACCTATGGCAGTTACACATGATTAGTAACAGTATGCTGTACACAGAATACCATATGCTCAACATATCAAGTGACACTCCCCCCTGATGCGCAAATACATGATACAGCATAAATATTGCCTGTTGACTGTCAATAAATCTCAAGTCAGGAGTCTGGGGTTAACCGGAGCGTTTCCCCTTTATCCAACGAGTATAGTTTCGTGTTCTGACAGGCGGAGTATCAGTCCGCCTGGTGGCAGTTAGCGCTGACTAAAACAAGCGAGAGGCAGCGATCTAACGAAGCTGTGGTTGGCGTTCTCGTTAATTGGCATTCTCATTTAAGCGCCACTCCAGAGTGGTAGAGGAAGGCGCTCCTATTATGTGCCCTGCGGCAAAGCAGCAAGCAGTAGAGAAACTGGAACGAAAGGGTCGGCAGCCGCTCGCATGGTGCCGCACTTGTGCAGCAAGAAGTTCCAAGCAACGCATGTTGACGAAGGTTGTGCTGTACACCGTACTCTGACGGCTACCATGAAGTGACTTCTTGTTCCGCGCACCCTGTTAATTAGCTCGAATACTAGAGAGCTGTCCGGAAGAAAAAAAAACTAAACTATACGAACACATGCATAGTTCTGGAGGACAAGGCAGAGAAGAGAAAAAAAAGTTCTACCAAATGAAGGCGTTCTAGGTATTGCCCCGTAACTGGATTAGAGCGAATATCTGGAAATTAGTATGCAGGCGATTGCGTTTTCAGAAAGTTAGGGTTACTAACTGTATCTCCAAAATACTAAGGGGGCATGGAAATCAATTTGGCTGATTGATTTAGTCACATCTAACCACCCAGATCCAATGTCACGCCGTGTACCACTGGGAAACTGCGATGGTTCGCCCTTCACCCATCTTTCGATGGTGTATCTGTGATGCTAACGAATTTTTGTCGCCTAATAACAAAACTTTAAGTTGAGACGCGAGAAGCACTTCCAATGAGGAAGGCAGGTCAACATTGAACGTGCGTCTCTCATAATCACATGGTGGTTTAAGGGACGTTGAACCCCAACATTTATTATTAGCATAGAACGTATCGATGTTTAATAGTTCTGGAAATATTATAGGACTGACCTCCAGACGTAGGCTAACTTAAGCACATTATGTCCGGTGTATATGTCACTGTCTCAATACAGTGAGCCGCTCTTGAGGTCGTTTTGTTATTTTGCTCTTTCGCACGTCTTCACCGGCGGCTTTTCTTTCCGTCCCTCTCATTCCGTGCAGGATAGCGTGCATGAGTATTTAGACTGGGCAGCAACTCTGCGTTTCAATAAACACCTTTCGCTATCTGTCGTATAATCTACCTTTACAAAAATGGATTTAGAAAGTTGATAAGCTGTCTAAATTTATTTTTGGACAGTCTACAGACTACCTAAATCTATTTTTTGAGGGTACTACCACATCCACGCTAATTTTGATACGGTGACATGCATCAAACTCCAGGATTTACACCAAAACATTAGTATCTTTACCTGATCTGGTTTTATTTTAGCAAAGGAAACACGTTATCGCCAACTTTGAACGACGCGTCCGAGAAATTTCACGAGCATTCACTGAGCACTTCTTGCAAACACTTCAGCTTGAATAGATGCAATCATCATCTACAAGAAGTGTCGCATTTTAGGCGGCTTGTACTGTATGCCTGATAATAAATGCTGACAAACACGGTGTAGCTTGTGAGTATTCAAGAAAGGAACGAGAACAATCTGGGGTAAAGACAGTGATGCTATCCACCCACTAAAATAACCGGTATCCTACCCTATACACATGAAATGGACGGGGAAGTTTGGAAATTACAAGATTAATGCTGGTGTCACACGGGAACTTTTGACCGGGATCAGTGCCGATCCAGATCCGACTTCTTGATCGCAATTATAGTTAGTCGCTGCTGCACGGTACAGCCTAATTCGTATCGAGTTTGGCGCAGATGTCAGTCAAATCGCGATCACGCAACCAGATCGCAATGCGCATGCAGATTACGTTAATCTTGATCCCGGTCCGGCATGGTCAAGAATGAATGTGATCGTGTAACAGCCCATTATCCGGATGGAGCCTGATCCGGATCAGCCCAGATCTCGATCAAAAATACTCGTGTGACACGGGTATGACGAAAATATGCAAGCGCACAATAGCGGTATGCAAGTTCGCGACGGTCGGAAACGTAGAGATGTTGCGAACGGCGATCGATCGATATGGAAGACACAACGACCACCAGGTCGAGCATTTCTGAAACTCTACCATTTTCTTCAGCTTCGCGCTTTGCTCTCTGTTTGCTAAGACTGAAGCGGAACGCTTTCGGGGATGCGTGGAATTGCGCAGAACACTTGTTCTGCATTCAGCCTTTTAAGTTCGTGTGCTTATGAGGCAATGCGGCCGCCAACGAGATTGCAGATTCCCGATGATCTATACGGTCGTAATCGTCTTAAAGTTCTGCTGAGCCCTTTGTCCCGCAGACGATGCTTCGGTTTCGAACTGTGCTTAGGCTTCGGCGCTGCCTGTGAGAAAATCGCTCATCCTATGTCTTTCAGACATTCGTCCTCACTCCATAAGAGACTGCTTTGCTTGAAATATAACCGTAAGTATGGGAAAAGTTGCTGGTACATTGTTGTATTTATATTTTGGTTTGTTAAGTTTGTAATCAAATTCTAGGGAGCGGCCCCTAATCGGATCGGGAAAGAGGGAGTTAACGTCAAGTAGTCTCGCGCAATTGGTGGCGGAACCATAAAATTGCGTGAGTTTGAATCCAATATAGAAAGTCCCCAAGAAATTTGCTGATCCCGATTGATTTTATCCCTATTGGTTGCTTCAGGCTTTGTAGAACCTAAAT